>LAPY01000240.1:73263-86221 GCA_000970635.1 Eragrostis tef
GCGCACGCTCAGGCTCAGGCCCAGGCGCAGGCGCAGGCGAGGGGCCGGAGCCCCGAGATGGAGATGGCGCTGCAGGACGCCATGAAGGTCTGCAACCCCGACATCAAGACGCCCTTCCAGTCCGTCGAGGACGCCGTCAACAGGTGCGTCCCGATCTCGCCAAAGCTCGCTCCTTTTACCTTCCGATGTGGTCGCCGATCTCGATCTGGCGCTGTTTTACCTTTTACGCCGGTTTGTGACCTAGGGGAGGTAGTGGGAATGGAAGATTAGGCATGGATTTAGGGATTTAACGTTTCTTACCCATTATTGGAGTCGTGTAGGATAGAATTTGGGGATCCCGTACTTATTCCGAAATGCCGGTTCCCGTTGATGTTCTGGAGTCTGATTAGTTTGGATTGATGCGTGTTGTACTTTATGTTTTGGGGAATGATTCTTACAGAATGCTTCTTGTGTTTAGCTGATGTTGGCTCCATGATTTTAAGTCTAGCACTACTGTATTCGATGGCTATCGTGGGTTATAGCGTTGGATGACAACATATGTCCATGGAAAGCTAATGCTATATCATTTGATGCTTTAGAGTCTTATTTTGATGTGTGCGCTGTTGTTTCTATGCTGGTCACTTATCCAGGAAAGGCTTCTTGTATTGAGCTGATGTGGACTCCTATGGTTTTGTGGATTGATGTGTGTGCTGTTGTATGCTTATTAATTTATCCTGAAAATGTTTCTAGCACCGGCCCATGCACTCTAATGTTAGGGTAATGTTGGGTTATATCTTTTGATATAAATAGATATACAATGTTAGACCTTCTATTCACACGGTATGTTATAGCTTTCAAAATTTGCTCGAGTGTGGATGTTGTATGGTATTGAATAACTGTACTGGGGCTGTATTCATGGTTCTTGTAACTGTTACAGGGCCTCTGTCAAACTCTGTAATTGTAGGTGTTTGGTGCCAGAGGTTTCTCTATGGACTTTGGTTGCCCAACAAAATAAAAGTTGTTCCTTAGCTTTCATGTTACATATTGGCATGACTATATTCAACTTATTTATCCTTTTGTTTTGTTGTTAGACTAAGACAACATGGATGCATTTTGTTTTTTGGGGAACAGAGAAGTCTAGCACCGCATCATGTGCTGTTACTTTGATGGCTATCATTTGGTTGTATCATTGGATGATAACATATATCCAGGCCAAGTTCATAAATATCTCCCAATCCTTGGGGATCTGGGGGACTTTTTCTGTTCCGTCCACTGGGTCACGAATTCAGGTGGTCACTACGAGACTCGAATTGCAGGATAGTTGTTGATGCTTTAGATTCTGGTTTTGATGTTTGTGCTGCTTTATGCTGGTTAACTTATCCACAAAATGCTTCTTGTGTTGAGCTTCTCTGAACTCTACGTTTATACAGAAAATGCTACTAGGCTTCTAGCACCACCATGTTTGCTCTGACGTTAGGGTATTGCTGGTTTAGATCTTTTGATTCCAATAAGCGTATGGACTATATACAATGTTTTTACCTTCTATTCACACAGTATTTGAATGTTGTTAGTAGTTAGTATTGTAAAAATGTACCAGGGCTGCATTCATGGTTCTAGGGCTCTGTCTAACTCTGCAAACGTAGGTGTCTGGTGGCACATAACAGTGCTAGCAGAGGTTCTGCTATGGACTTTGCTTGCCCAGCAAAATAGAATTTTTCTTTGATTTTAACGTTAAATATTGGCTTGACTATATCCAACTTATTTATCCTTTGTTTTGTTGTTAGACTGCATGGATGCATTTTATTTTTAGGGGAACTAATTAGTTTTGTTGGGTGCTTATCATGCCTAGTTTAGTCTAATACAACTCTATGCCACATAGAATTATAAGGACCTTTGGAATCTGTTTCAGAAACAGAGACATGCTTTCCCTTGAAGCCAGGTTTTAGGAAGACGACTATTGATATTTTGTCTGTGATAAGTGTTTAGACTGATTGACATTAATTACAAGAGTTATTTTCTATTATTCAGTGTCGACCAATCATTTACGCCTATCCATTATTTCACAAACGTACATTTGCGCGGGATGTAAAGTTCTAAAAAGAAAGAAATAAATACAGAAGATAATGCTGTTGATTTAAACTTTTAGTGTGAAATTTGCTGTGCTGTTAAGCATCTGTACATCCATGCTCCATCCGTAGTTCCATTGGGGCTAGATATCTTTTAAACAATCCATAATGTTGCATGGCTCTCGTATTTTATATCTTTTAAATTTCTTGTGAATCCAAACATGACTTTCTCTTGGAGTAACATATGAGCTCTTTTATGCCCATTCTCGACGATACTAATTTTAGTCGTACCCTTTTTCTTGAATAGAAAAGTTTCTTTTCTGCTTCTTTTTAATTCAATTCTGGAATCTTGCCAAGTTCACATGATCTTCTGTGAACTGAATAAGGCATGCATAGAATTAGTAATTGATTCTAGTTCCAATGACGTACCATTAACATCATTCCAATTTTAATTTTGATCCAAACTTTTTCTAAATGAGAACCTTATTTGCTTGGCAACATTCAACACCTTTGGCAATGCGTTTCCTCCCAATTGGAAAAATTGTGATTACTGTAAAAGTAGCCAAGCATGGTGGTGGAACATTGATATTCGATGGTAATCGACATTTGGCTCCATTATCCGATGTGCATATTCAATGTTGCTTCTGAAGGTAGCTTTTCTTATGGTGCAACATGACTACATGAATTTCACTGGTATGCCATGTATATTAAAAAAAAAAGCATTAGGTGCCAAGCGAGCTTTGACACTCTTAGGCATGACTAGGTGTCTACTGTAGCAGCCGGAATCCTAGAATTGTGAAATTACTTGAGAAGTATAAAGATCAGCTTTCTTGTTCCTAATAGAAATGAGAAACACATTGATTGTTGATCTGAATAAGTGGCATGCATTTGTTTATATGTCCCTAACTTTGTCAAGAACATAATTTTTTTCATCTTGTTTTGTAATACTATGCGGCATTGTGAAGCGTGTGTTTGTACATAGCTGTACTAAATGCAAGGTATTTGTTTTTGGTTGTCATGATTAGTTTGTTTTCCGTTGCTCTTAATTGTTTTATGCTAGAGTGTTTTCCTTTTCAGTAGTTTGTATAATAGGCAATAATAAAATGACATGGCAACTTCAGGTTTTTCTATTATGATATATTGTGGTGAACTATTTGAGAATTGACATATAGATTACCATCTGCATATTACTTGGTTGAATCCTGCTCATGTAAGTAAGTATTAATATGCTGGGTGTATACATTCATCTTCTTTCTTATGTACTCAATAATGTTTTTATTGAATGGACTGTTGGCAATGGATGCATTATCATTTGTGTTACACTGAATTTATGTTGTGGATGTCCTCAATATAGGAATTTGTGTACTGCTGAATTTATGTGTCCCCTTCCCTCTTCCTATATCGTGCAAGACTCTAAATAGACATGCTCCTAATGTTCTATATCTCTGGCTTGTGGATTGTTTTATCTTCATCTTCATGCATTAACACCATGCCTGAAGTTACAGATATAATCTATTCCAATTCTGTTAAATTAGGTTATTGCCATACCATGTTGTTGCTGACTATGAGGCTGAAGAAGATGACAGAATCCTGGACAGCGATGCAACCGGCCAGATTCCGTCACGCCTGCAGCAATGGGATCATAACATTCTGGTGAAGATTGCTGAATTTACAACAACTTTTGAGAAGCAAGTGCTGGCTTACAATATAATGACAAAGAAGAGGGCCATTGGTGAGTTCAGATCGGAGGAGCGGCTCATGCTGGAGCAGGCTCTGTTACAGGAGGAAAAGATGGCTATGATGGAACTAAGAGCCGAAAACGGAGTCAAGAGAGAAAGCGGGCCGTGAGGCTGCTGAAGCTAAGATGCGTATGGCAATGGCTGAGCATGCTCGCGCTGAGGCCCAAGCACACTCTGAGATGATGGGTCAGGGCCCTATAAGGGCTAGTGTTGCTGCTTCACAGGGGGACGATGGCCCTAGCCATGGCATGGGGCAAGAACAGGGTGGTGATGAAGGATGGGAAAATGCTCAAAGGGATGATGAAGATCCGTCCGAAGATTTCCTCAATGATGAGAATGAAAACGGGAACTCCGATGGACAAGAGGACTGGCGTCGATCAGGGGAGCTTGATCTGAACTCTAGGTAAGAAGGTGAACCGGCAATGATCAAGAGCAGTAGATCAGAACTCTAGGTAGGGTAGGATTCTGCACCTGTTGGTGTTGTATCTATAAATTTATTGTTGCTTCTGTTGGTATAATTTAGCTCGTCTTTATGGCTGGGAACGTGCCATTTTAAACAAGTTAACTGCTCTGGGTTTTGACAATATATGACATGATCTGGTGGCATGTTGTAACTTGTGCATGACAACCAAGGCTCACCTAGAAAGGACTCTTTTGAAGCGAGCATGGGTGATACACTGCTTATACTCGACACCAAAGAGAACTGCATTTGTGACCTCTGCCTGTCGAAAGAGGTCATCATTCTGCGGATGTGGTGATTCCAATCTGCTGTGGTGCATGGCAAGAAGCCGAGGCATCGATGGTGAGTTGGTGACAAACATGGAGGTCACATGACTAGGGATGGCACCAGCATCGTGATGGGATCTCTCTTCTCGTAGAGCGTACGAGAAACTTGTTTATCTAGTTCACGCTATACTGCACAAGAAGACGGTGCAAATATTAAATACGCGTGACATTCACATGAAGAAACAAAATCAAATAATCAACAACGAGGTATAACGAAATGTTGTGGATAGTTCTCATTTCCATGTTAAAACAGCGACTAATTTCATAAACTGAAAACTGCAAAAGAAAAAAGAAAATAAATTTTCACTGGACTGGATAACAATTTACGTTCTCGTTAGCTGCCATGGCCCATGCGTTCACGGTTCGTGGGCCGTACTTAAGTTGGCATATATTAGGCCGCTTTCAACGCATCTCTTTAGGAGAAACTTATACGTAGGGCGGCCTACGGTTAACGTTTGATATGTCAATGTTTGAGATTCGTGTAAAACTAAATCAATGCGCGAGATTCAGCCGGGTGAAGGGGGATTGAACCAGACAATGACACGTGTCGGCTTTCTGTTGGGATGGGTGGAAAGGGAGAGAAAAAGAACCGGTTTCAAAATTTCAAACGCATTTCCTCCTAAACCGTGAATCCGTTTTCGAATCCGTTTGAACCGTAGTGTTGTTTAGAATTAATGCTACAAAATGAGATCCAATAACAATATATTTTAAATTTTTGATGAGAATGAAAACGGGAACTCCGATGGACAAGAGGACTGGCGTCGATCAGGGGAGCTTGATCTGAACTCTAGGTAAGAAGGTGAACCGGCAATGATCAAGAGCAGTAGATCAGAACTCTAGGTAGGGTAGGATTCTGCACCTGTTGGTGTTGTATCTATAAATTTATTGTTGCTTCTGTTGGTATAATTTAGCTCGTCTTTATGGCTGGGAACGTGCCATTTTAAACAAGTTAACTGCTCTGGGTTTTGACAATATATGACATGATCTGGTGGCATGTTGTAACTTGTGCATGACAACCAAGGCTCACCTAGAAAGGACTCTTTTGAAGCGAGCATGGGTGATACACTGCTTATACTCGACACCAAAGAGAACTGCATTTGTGACCTCTGCCTGTCGAAAGAGGTCATCATTCTGCGGATGTGGTGATTCCAATCTGCTGTGGTGCATGGCAAGAAGCCGAGGCATCGATGGTGAGTTGGTGACAAACATGGAGGTCACATGACTAGGGATGGCACCAGCATCGTGATGGGATCTCTCTTCTCGTAGAGCGTACGAGAAACTTGTTTATCTAGTTCACGCTATACTGCACAAGAAGACGGTGCAAATATTAAATACGCGTGACATTCACATGAAGAAACAAAATCAAATAATCAACAACGAGGTATAACGAAATGTTGTGGATAGTTCTCATTTCCATGTTAAAACAGCGACTAATTTCATAAACTGAAAACTGCAAAAGAAAAAAGAAAATAAATTTTCACTGGACTGGATAACAATTTACGTTCTCGTTAGCTGCCATGGCCCATGCGTTCACGGTTCGTGGGCCGTACTTAAGTTGGCATATATTAGGCCGCTTTCAACGCATCTCTTTAGGAGAAACTTATACGTAGGGCGGCCTACGGTTAACGTTTGATATGTCAATGTTTGAGATTCGTGTAAAACTAAATCAATGCGCGAGATTCAGCCGGGTGAAGGGGGATTGAACCAGACAATGACACGTGTCGGCTTTCTGTTGGGATGGGTGGAAAGGGAGAGAAAAAGAACCGGTTTCAAAATTTCAAACGCATTTCCTCCTAAACCGTGAATCCGTTTTCGAATCCGTTTGAACCGTAGTGTTGTTTAGAATTAATGCTACAAAATAAGATCCAATATCGATATTTTTTAAATTTTTTCAAATTTAAAATTTTTGTCGAACATTTTGAATGTACTATGTCAACATTTTATTTGTTATGTGTCAACAATTGTTTTATTTGTTATGTGTAAAGACCCAAGTTCATCCACTCATATTCTCTCTCTCTCTCTCTCTCTCTCTCTCTTTCTCTAATGCGCGCGTATCTTTGTATCATAACTTCACATCGTTAGTTCGATCATCGATGGCAAACTAATTTATTCGTTCTATCCATAATTATAAAACTAACAATTTAAATAGCCTGAATTAAATTAAAATTCCTTTAACCCGCACATAATTTAACCTATATCTAGGGTAGCAACGAGGAATAGTTCATGGACTGCCGTCATCTTGACTGGAGCAGAGGTCAACGCTGGTAGGTTTGGATGAATTGGTAACGTCCTAGGCTGCTCTATACAGTTGTCAAATTGAACGCGTGCCAGCCCAAATCTGGTCGTAAAAGTTTCACCAAAGCTAGGAGAAAAGGTCATTTGATCGAACTTGGTTCGTACTGTAGTCAGCATCCCATTTGAACCAAGTTTGATCTTATCCAGTGCAAATCTTGAACTTGTGATTGCACTGGATAAAAATAATATTTCTATACGGTGAAATTGGGTGGTACTCTAGGATACTATGAAATCTTGAACTTCTTGCTGTATTTGGTGTTCCTTCAGTATTGAAATTAAATGTTCTTGAGTTTCAGGTTTCCTGACCAAACATGTCATCAAACAAGGGGAACAAAAGAAGAAAAAAAAACTAAGCTGATTAAGAAATTGCTGGGCGCCATCTTTGAGAAGCCTCCGCGCCACTCCGCGCTATGATATTACCTCCAAAGCACACTGACCCGATTAAGAAAGACTGAATTGTACAAAATTATAACTATTTGTGTCAAGGTTTCAGAAAACTATAACTTTCGAAACGTATTTTAGAGAACTACAACTATTTTGATCATGGCTTTTAGAAAACTACAACTTTTGTGTCCGGTCCTACATGTCAGCCTCACAAAACGGTAGTGTTGTCAAAGTGAGATTGACATGTGGGTCAGAAGCAAAAGCTGTAGTTTTCTAAAACCCATGATCAAGATAGTTGTAGTTCTCTGAAATAGGTTTTAAAAGTTGTAGTTTTCTGAAACCTTGACACAAATAATTGTTGTTTTATGCAATTCATTCATCAAGAAAATACCTCTTCTTTAGGAGCTGGAGCTGGTACTCAAATGGGATGCTTACAACGACAAAACAAAAGGTGCGTTCGTTGCCATCCCTTCTAAAATTTAGACCTTTAAAATCAAAGAGAATCTTATTATTTAAGAGTACTAAATAAAGTCTAATGACAAAACATTTTTATAGATGGGTACATCTTTACGAGACGAATCTAATGAGCATAATTAATCTATATTTTGTTACAATAATGCTACAGTAATCATCGTCTAATCACGTGTTAACTACCCTTATTAGATTCATCTCGTGAATTAGACCAGAGGTTTTACAGTTAGTTTTGTACTTAATACTTTTAAATGGCAAGATTCTTTTTATTTAGACCTCTCTAAATTCTAGACTCCGTGTAAAGAACGCACCCAAAGAGGCCAACATCGACCTACTGATGGGCAGAGCTGTTCCAATCGGCCTGTGGGGCCTGCAATGCTTCACCGTATGGCATGCCAATATAGATGTTAGAATGGAAGGGTACGCTCACATACTATTTGGCTAAAACCTTTTTCGATGCAATGCTGCTTTGCAGCCGTTTTACTGTAGCGGCTACGACGAACACTGTAGCGACTGCTAAAGAAATAACTGAAATACTGTATTGACTGCAAACCAGCCTGCCGAACAAAATGGATACTCATAGTCTACGCTCTCTCCATCTTTGTGGGAACAGCTTCACGAGAGATATGGTGCTGAGCATTGCCGACAACTGTCCAAGCCCATAGTCTCTCTCAACATTAGCGACATGGCCTATCTGCGCCGATGGAATGAGGAGCTGCAGAAAGGATGTCAGCCTTCCATATTATGACTCTGACAGCGATGAACTGGGTTCTCTTTCTCATCTCTTTGATTGACGTATTCTTTCACCTCATTGTGTGGTTTCAAAATTGGAGTTTGTGAAGAGCCATTTAAAACACACTTTGCACTACTAGATGGTATATAATGACTAGTCACTGTCTTGTTTATTTGGCGGATACATCAGTTAGTCGTACTGCTGTCGTATGATTAATTGCGACCAGCATTGTACGTGCGTGATTACTGGAAAGAGCGGTAAATCTGTCATCAAACCAGCTTGAGCCATTTGATGACAGATGGGCAAAAGACGGAGTCTATCGTTGAGCCATAATGATCATATAAGAGAGCAAGAAACAATAGCTAGACTTGAGTCGTGTTGATGTGAGATCCTTCGCATTTTAGTGAATCTATCGGTGATGTGAGTAAAGACATCTCCACCGCCCTTTACTAAGGTTAAAATTCCTCCATAAAGGATAATTTTTCCACATCTCGGCAATGTGTCAGAGAGCTAAATTTGTTGTAGTGAAGTTCGTTTAAAAGTGTCTTCAAAACCAAGTTTAACTTTTCTACTGGACACTGCCGGCAGTTAATTTATTTCCACTGTCGGGGCAAAGATTTTTGGTTTAGTATCCTATAGACCAAACCAACATTTTTCAGTGTCATGTGCAGTAATTGGCACCTGTATATAGCTGAATGTTGTATTAGTGAAGCATTATTCCCAAGATGCAGTGGGAGCTGAATTATTTCTCGAGTTGAGTCATGTGTATGTTATACCTTTCCTCTGTAAATATATATATGTAATAACATGTCAAATATTTTCTGATTTATAGTCTAGCTAGACGAATAACACAATCCAAGAACACTAAAACATTTACAAAAAGGCAAATTGTTCCATTCAGCCACACAAAAGCATATTTTAGTACACTGATTAACTTCACCACAGATTAGCTCATGTGCCACGTTGTATTTAAAAGTATTTTACTACCAGGAGATCAAAATTTCAGATGAAATGTTTGTTACATAAAAATCCGCCATTATTATAATTTTTCCAGCTTTAGCTTTTTATTTACCTGTTTGACTGTTTCTAAGTTCGGAAATGATGTACACACGACCCGGCTGTACGACCGCCGTAGGCGACCAAACAGCATTATCATGTGCATGCGTGCTTAAACTGATTTTTTGTCTAACGCCGTGAGCTACTAGCGTGTGAACGCATGCATTTTCCCTGGTCAGACGCCGCAGAGACGTAAACGGTAGAAGTGCGTATAGCAGAGTTCTTCTAAGTTCTTCACTTTTGCTTTCTTTCCATTCCTTATTTTCCACGGGATGGGTTACAGGAGAATACTAATAAGCAGTAAAAAAGAATATAAAGACACACTCAAAAATAAGAAGAGTACATAGCATTTTATCTGCCAAATATAAGAACACTTTTACATGAATCCATCTGTCATATACACTGTACTAGAGCATTGTCATTGTTTGAGTCACATGAAGTCGCTACCGTGGGTACCTTGCTGATAGCAGAAATTCTTCTTCGAGGCTGTACAGCCTATTTGACACCTCACTACTTCCACCTTCACCAGTTGCATAGCTCACTACAACTTGTTTGTCCTTGGATAGCTTTGTGCCCGCACTATGAAGCATATTGTCCTGTCGAGATGTCTGAATACTTTCAAGAGTCATCTCCACATGTCTCATTGTTGGACGGTCCTCTGCTTTAAGCATGACACAAGATGATGCTAATGCAGCTACTGCTCCAACTTCTTCACCTCCCTCCTCCAAAATCTGAGGATCTAGCACGGGAACCAAGTTGCCTTGAGAGAGCAAGGAAGTGAAATGTGCAACTAGACCATCATCCTGTGGTGATCTGTATGAGTATGGCTTCTTCCTAGTGAGCAGCTCTATTAGGACAACACCGAAACTGTAAACATCACTTTTCTCGGTGAGTCGTCCAGTGTAGTAGTACATTGGGTCTAGGTATCCAAATGTTCCTTGGATCGCGGTTGAAATACCTGTTTCATCAGCTGGAATGCACCTGGAAGCTCCAAAGTCAGATACTTTTGTTGTTAGCGAGCCATCCAATAGAATGTTATGGGACTTGATATCTCGGTGGATTATTGGAAAAGAAACAGCCATATGAAGATAAGAAAGGGCTCTAGCAGTTTCCGTTGCGATTCTCAACCTATCCTCCCAAGGCAAAGATGTCGGACCGTCAACATGAAGATGGTGGTAAAGGGTGCCATTTGATATGAATTCATACACTAGCAGTGGCACTTCTGTCTCGAGACAACACCCATAAAGTTTTACCACATTCCGATGGTTGATTTGTGAGAGAATGGCTACCTCATTGATAAACTCATCAATCTCTCTTTGTATTGCCACTTTTGATTTTTTGATTGCCACAACATGCAGGTCTGATAGAATCCCCTTGTAGACGGTACCATGCCCTCCTCCACCAATCTCACGTGCTTTGTCAAAATTGTTTGTGGCCCTGTCCAGTTCTGCCAACGGGATGATCATCCTCTCAGTGATGTCTGCCTTTTGAGAAACCAATTGTTGCAACAAATGCCCACGGTTTTGCTTGAAGAACTTTTGTCTGAGCAATCTCGCCCTGCGATGCTTAATCTTACGGGTAAAAAAGGCAGCACCGAGTACCAGCAACAGAAAACCAGTGCCACTGCCAACTCCGACGCCAATACTTAATCCTGGTAGCGTTTTAGGATGTGAATCATGTCAGATGAGTGGGACAATATCTGGTGGCTCAGGTCAAGTACTCGCGCTGGAGTTATGTGGTAAAATTGGAAGCATAAAGAGAGACCATGTACAGGGCAAAAACAGAGTACAAATTGGCAAAAACCAGAGAAAGTTGCAGAAACAATGTAGCAAGAAACATAGAAGTTTTCGGCTCACCTAGAGAAGACTTGATACAACCATCGGCGATGTGCGGATCACCGCGAGCACCACGCGGGCACCGGCACATGTACCCTCCTTCAGTGTTTGTGCACACACCGTAGCACTTCCCCAACAGCGCACATTCGTCGATATCTGGTTTTGGGCAGAACAAGCATAAATGTACATGTCAAGTTGACGCCAGTAATACACGGACAATGAACATTTTAAAGCTTGATTTCGGTAAAGCCTATGATAAAGTGAAATGGCCTTTCTTCCAACGAGTGTTGAGAATGAAAGAGTTTTTACCTATGGGGTGTTTTTGGATAAATCAAGTAATGACCAAAAGTAGTGTAGGAAGACATTGGTCACTTATTTCAAACTAGGGAAGGGGTAAGACGGGATCCGCTATTTCCTATATCTTATTTAACATGGTTGTAAATATGCTATCAATTCTCATAGCTGGAGCCAAAGATAGTGGTCAACTCGTTGGTGTGGTTCCCAATTTAGTTGATGACTTCAATATCCGAACTGGAATGGATGTCTTCGCTAACAACGGCTGGTGTTCTAGTAATAGACTTTCTCCTTGTTGAGGTTTCGGTGGTCTGTCCCATCTTCTTTGAATTCGGTGGCTGGTGTTCTAGTACTAATAGACATCTATATGCATTCATGAATGTAGAGGCTGGAATATCAAAACATATTCCTATTTCTAGAAAAAAAACATTAATTGAAAGCCAATCAGACACGGCACCACCGTGCGTACCTTTGCATCCGTTGGTGAGGTAGGGGTTGCCGTCGTACCCCTCTTGGCACCGGCACACGTATCCGCTGCGGTAGTTGCCGGTGACGTTGTGGCAGGAGCTGTGGCTGCTCCGGCACGCTCTCTTCGCCGAGTCCGCCGCGCAGGAGGAGTTGCCACCGTCTGGAACCACTCCCGGAACGTCCACGGGGGTGGACGCCAGCGCCCACTCCAGCACCACCGGAACCGCGGTTCTCGTCGTGGCCTCGCCCAGTGACGCGTTCAGCATCTCGGCGGCGACGCCGTCGAACCAACCCCGTTCGGCGATGCGCACCGCCGTGGGGACCCGGCCGGTCAGCTCGTTGCTGGAGTCCAGGCCCTTGAGCTGCACGCCGTAGGTGGGGCGGCCGAACGGGATCGGCGTCTGGCAGCAGCCGATGCCGGCGCACGCAGTGCCGGCTTTTTCCTTGGGGACGGTCAGCACGGCGCCCGACCACTTGTCGCTGATGGAGCAGTAGGAGGAGCAGCCGGTGACGATGTTGCCGCTGTCGACGCTGCCCAGCAGCGTGACCTCGACGTTGCACCCGGTCAGCACGAGCTGGTTCTCCCACTCGGATACGACGTAAGGGCTGCCGGCGCCCAGGCCGCTGCCCGGCCAGGTGCCGTTGCCGTTGACCCCCTGGTCGTGGGTGAGGTTCACGGCACCGGTCAGGGTTTTCACCCGAACCGTGGCGTTGGGCAGCGAGATCTCGACGACCTGGAGGGTGCCGTCGTCGCCGAGCAGGAGGCGTGGGGGGTTGCGCGTCCGGTCGCAGGTGAGGGCGAAGCCTGGGTGGTAGCAGCTGGCGCCGCCGATGCCGAAAGGGAACGGCAGC
>LAPY01000240.1:170407-191882 GCA_000970635.1 Eragrostis tef
ACAAGGTATAAAATGAGCCATCTTAGAAAATCTATCAACGACAACAAAAATGCTATCCCTCCCCCTCTTTGTCCTAGGCAGTCCTAAAACAAAATCCATAGAAATATCTGCCCAAGGAATTGAAGGAACGGGGAGAGGTAGATATAAACCATGTGGATTCAAGCATGACTTAACTTTTTGACAAGTAGTGCAGCGACTCACGAAGCGCTCAACATCTCTTCTCAACTGTGGCCAAAAGAAATGTGTGTTCAAAACATCCGCCATCTTCTTTGCACCAAAATGTCCCATCAATCTTCCTCCATGCGCCTCCTATAACAACAAAAGTCAAACGGAACCAACTGGAATGCAAAGACGGTTAGATCTAAACAAATATCCATCATTTAACACAAACTTGTTCCATGTACGACCCTCTTTACAATTTAGCAAGACAACTTTAGAATCAGCATCAGAAGCATATTGTTCTTTAATTGTTTCAAGCCTAAAAATTTGACAATCAAGTTGTGACAACATAGTGTACCGTCTAGACAACGCATCAGCAATCACATTATCCTTCCCTTTCTTATGTTTGATAATATAAGGAAAAGACTCAAAAAATTCAACCCACTTAGCATGTCTATGGTTAAGATTACTTTGAGAGCGAATATACTTGAGCGAATATATTAGAAAGGTATCAAATTATCTTTCCATGCATATGTAGAACATCCAAACAGAGCTCGTATGCGACCTGGGCGACCGTTTTAGTGCGGACTGCTCCTGTACTCCGAAAAGGACTCGAAGTCGACTTGACTTGAGCCTCTGACTTGACATGGACGCCCTTGCTGGTCTCCTCCGCCTCTAAGCCTCCTCTGTTCCTAAGTAAAATATAACACATATAAAGCTTTACTTAAGAACGAATTCACCTCTAAATTCAATTGGTGGGCACGAGCTCTAGTGATTGCTCCTTGAAGGTGCAGTAGAGGAGTGTCATTTTCATCCAAAGGAGTGATGTCCTCATCACCCTCCGAGTGCAGTCATAGGCATGTCCCGCCGACAACTCCGGATGGTCCTCCGAAGGTAAGGATCCGTACGTGATACGGTCCAAATGACGCTCTCTTCTTGAAGCTTCTTTCAACCGGGAAGCTCGAAAACCGTGTACAAACTTGTAGTGACTTCCTCAGTCCTCTTGGCAAACTCACTACCAACACCTAACCGGTCTAGGCCTTGCCATAGACCAAGAGTAACAATCCAAACTGAATCCCTCAAGCTCACACTAGCCTAGAGAGCTATGGATGCATACGTTACTCTCACAAAGCACTAGGATCACACCAAATCCCTCTCAAGTGCTCTCCTTCCTTGCTCTTGGCTTTCCTCTAGTATCCTCACTTGTTCCAACGGGCAAGAGACCCTCAAAGGGGTAGGCAACCAACTATTTATAGTCTCCAACGACGAAACTAGCCGTTTGCCTAAAAAGCAGTCTGTCGAAACAGTCACCATATCTAGTCACCGTATCATACGGTGACCTAGATTCCTTCAGCCTCAACTGCTGCCTTCACTGTTCCTTACTATTCTTCTGATACGGTAACTCAATCACTTCCACACTTCGCCAACTGCCAAGTCTCTGGAAATATTATGGTGCTCACCGTATCAGAGGTGACTCTGCACCCAAACCATATGGCAACTCAACCAGGAACTCTTCGTTTCTTGGATTTTCTCTGCCTGTGGTCATACGGTGACCACCACCGTATCATACGGTAATAATTTCCCTTCGACACTGCAGCAAAACCCAATTCTTTTGAAATATTACGGTGACCACCGTATCATACGGTGACTCTGCACCCTCAACCATACGGTGACCCAACCAGAATTCCTTTGCTCGCAGTCTTCTCCTCCAACAGTCACCGTATCATACGGTGACTACCACCGTATTATACGGTAATCACTGGTAAGCTGAAATTGATCTTCTAGTTGATCCTCTTCTTCAACTTGCTCCAAACTTGGCTCCTCATCTTCTCGCCTTTCACCCTAGCCCTTTGTGAGACTCACTTGTGCATCCAAGGACCTCTACCCTCTTGATAGTCCGGGTTTTCCTATGGACTCAAGCTATCATCTATCCAAGCAACACTTGCTTGACTCTAGATCATCCTTAGCGTTGATCCATCTTGCTCCACCGTGACTCCATCAAGCTCAATGTCTCGAATTGACGAGGCAACCAATCATCGAGATAAACAATAGAGAAAGGTTGGTGTAATCCTCCATCATATGTGACCATAGGCAACAACCTACATGAAAATGTTAGTCACACATAATATGATCATCTAATCACCAAAACATTCATACCATGGGGTTTTCATGCTCCAATGGTCATGAAGCTCACAACCTCTCCCTTTTTGGTGATTGGTGACAACATAATGAAAAAGATATGGAATGAAAGCATAAAGATTGATCGAGATGATTGAATGTGAAGGAAAAACATGACTAGACCGCTCTTGATAAACGGATACGAGTGAATGTAAGAACAAGGCGATATAGTACTCGATCATAATAACTATGCATCATGATATAGAATAAATGAATGAGTGAATCATGATGGATAGATAATAGTGGGACATATCTCAATAAGGGTATCACCGGCAAGAATAGAGTTTGTGCACAATAGGTGAATAAGAATAGAAACAAATGAGCCATGTCCATCACTATGAGATCATAAGATACAAGATATTTCCTGCAAAAACAAGTTAGTGCACATATCATCTCAAGCATAAAACATAGGAATCATCATACACATCTCAGGCATTACAATATCGCATAGATATATAAAACAAGAACAAGTGTATGAGATGAAACCAAGTGTGCTCTCGATGTGCTAAACACAGGCAAAAGAAATCCAAGCACATCAAGAACCACAAAACTCCAAAAGAATATACAAGTATCAACCAACAACTCCCCCTGAACAAAAGATCCTCTCCAGCAAGTCTCACTCTTGGACTCCCCTAAACACAATCTCTCCCCCTTTGGCACCAAGTACCAAAAAGATCATCGAGGGAAGATACTCTAGTATACTCATCAGGGCCTGGAGGTGGTGCAGTAGATGACGGAGCTGACGAGCTAAACCCCCTGAAACTGTGCCTGCTGAAGAAATATCTGGCTGAGGTGGCGCCACTCGAGCTGTCCAAGTCCAAGTGCAGGGCATCCCAAGTCCTGGAGTGTGAGGTCGATGCACATAGGTAATAATCTGCCTGTCCTGAGGAGTGTCTGTGTGTAGAAGGATCTCCTAAAGCTCTGTTGCGTACTCCTCGACCTCTGACTCAGAAGCAGTTTGGGGTGACGGAGTGCAAGAGCGTGGATCTGGAGTCACAGCCACACTAACCTCTGCCTCTATGTACCCTGCATCCAGAATGTCAGACTCCAAGGTCCTCGTAGCAGTGTCAGGCTCTGCCATCTCTGTGTCTCCTCGGGTTGCACCCTCAGCTGTCTCTACAGCTCTACCCTTTGAGTCTGTCCAAGAGATACTGCCAATCTTCGTCTTTCCTTGACTCAGACGAGCAGCTATAGCTTATTGCTGGACCTCTGAGTAGCCAGCAGCTCGTAGATCAGCCAAGTTCTCCTCAAAATACTGGCCTGTCAGTGAAGGAGCTAAGGTGGACTCTGGAGTTGTGGTCTCTGTGGTGGTGATCAGGTGCGGGGGCAGGAGTAGTCTCAACCTCTAAAAAGTCAATAGAACGTACTGGCAGAGGGGGCGAGATCCTGGTAGTGGAGGTGATGTGCACCTCTAGAGCTGCTGCCGGGGTAGTACTCAAGAGAAAAGTAGGAGAGTCTAAACTGCCCTGGTGACAGAGACGACAAAGAAGAAGGTCATGCCTGAGAGGGATCTGCCTGTGTGAGTCCAACCATCTCTGACACTTCTGCAAACACTGCGCTCATCAGACTCTGAGTAGTTTGTCCTGAAGGAGTCATAGGAGCCGAGAGCATCAAAGTGAACATCCCTAGAGCTGTGGGAGCCTGTGGTTGCTGGAACTACTGCGGTGGGACCATAAAAGGTAAGGCCATAGAGGTATTTGTGGCACCCCAGGAAGTACCTGGCCAAGGAAACCAAAAGCTGAGGCAAACATGCCAAAGACAACCTGGTATGCGATCGGAGTGGCCTTCAGTGTATCTGCCATCTGCCTGGTCCACTCCTCTCCTGCTCTGCTCTCCACTGCTCCTGCTGCTCAACCCGCTGTCTCAGAAACTCAAGTTGTGCAAGCACTGCGGGGTCTGTGGCAGCTGCTGGTGCTGGTGCTATAGGTATTGCTGGAGCTGCTGTAGTGGGTATCTCTGAAGCTGCAACTATAGTGGAGTCCGATAAAGGTGCATCATGGTGAAGAGGGGACTCCACAGAGAAATCAGGGCCTGTAGCACCACTGGCACCTGCTGCATCCCTGGCCTGAGAAGAGCTATCATCTAAACCACGTGCCCTAGGGATGCATCGTTTGTCATCTGGGTGGCACAGCACGTACTCAAAAGTCTCGAGTGGCAGGTTCTCATATTCAGCATCACTCATGAACCCAGTCATCCAGATCAGGTAGCAGATCAGTGGTCCAAAAGGGAGAATCCTGGTACCCACTGCCTCTGAAATGATGTCCTCCATCTGACTGATGATTAGGTCAGCCAAGTCAAAGGGTGTCTCACTAAGAATAGAAGCATTGGCCCATTGGAATAAGCATGAGATCCTATCCAGGTACCCTACACGGGATATGATGGTCCTGCTCAGCATAGCTCTCACAGCCCTGGCCTCAAGTGTCAGCCTCCTGGGCAGCCTGTTGTAGTCTCTGTCGTACAGAGAAGGGAAGGCAACCTGCATATCTGCATCAGAGGGCTCTATCCCTCCTGAGGGCCTGCGAGGTGGTCTGGCACCCTCGTTGGCCAACACGTGAAGTGTCTTGTCAGTAGCATCAGCCCCTAGAGCACTGAGGATGTCATCCCGTGTCCACCTGACAGGCTGTCCATTGTACATGAACCAAATGACAGACCTGTCCTCAGAGATCCAAAGTGTGGCATAGAACTCTCTGACAATGTCACATCTGTACCTCAACTTTACTAACAGAAGTGTCCTGAGACCTCTCATGTAGGAAGTCTTTTGAGTCATGTCCTTCCCTTCTGCCACAGAGAGTCGAGATGGCACCACATACTTGTGAGGGAAGAACATCCTACTCCCCTTGGTCACCTCCGAACGGCGATAGGCATCACCAATCTGTCTCTAAAGTACTGTCCAATAACGGGGCCCTGCCATCAAGTCTCTGGCTGCTGGTGCCCAAGAAGCCTCTGGCACGTGTCTTGCATCCTTGATGGACTTGCTGTCCACCTTCAGAAAGTCCCTCTGCAGAATTGATGGCTCTGCCTGCTTCCTGATCATGGCCATCTCTACCAAGTTCTTCCTCCTCTAAAGGTCAGCCATACTTTGAGAAGGTGGAGTGGTCCTGAACAAGCCTCCACTCTCAATGGCTGCTGCATCCAGCCCCTCATCAATCTCCTCCTCATCCTCGTCCTCATCAGAGCTCGTGCTGGAGCTAGAACTGGAGTCCTGAGCTGGCTGCTCTACAGACCTCAACGAACCCGCTCCTCGGGCCGGAGTCTGCTGCGTGCTGGTCCTCACTCTAGTGGACCTCCTGAGTGGGGTCTGTCCGGATAATAGCATGAACTCACCGGATAATAGCATGAACTCGCCGAAAAATGAAGGAATGGCCGCCAGAGTTCTCAACAGAAGGGGAAACGACGACGAGGTCAAATCGGGCGAGGTAATTGAATCCTCTGGTTCTTCCTCGGTGTGCGCGAGCAGCAGCTCGACGGCCCACACCACGGCAGCGAGGAAGCAGAACTCCGGCGAGGTCGAGCTCGGCGGAAAAGTGACGACGGTGGCGCGGCGAGCTAGGGATTTTTCTTTTGGCTTCTACTGCTGGGTAGATTAAATACTAGAGATCTTCTCCAGAGAAAGAATTTTCACTTAGGATCCTATGCATGTGTATTGTGCAATGGGGGACCTACTGAAACAATTGATCATTCGCACAAAATTGCTGGAACGAAGTGGGTATAATCTGGAATATGTATTAGAAGTCCCATAAAGGGTGGACCTGATCAAGAGGACTTCAAATTTCATTTTTATTAAAGAGATGATGATGGCTAAAAGCTGGATAATCTAGACCCACAGGAATTCAATCATTTTTGAAAATAAAGAGGTATCCTTTGTGAGATGGAAGAGAGAACTCAGAGAAGAGCTTAACTTAACGTTGCATAAGGTTAAGACATCTATCAAAGCGGAGTTCAGTGATTGGGTTGAGAATTTACATCTGTGACATAGTTCACTAAATCTTTTTTATGTTGGGACTTACAGTCCTTTGTAACATTTCCTATGTACATTCAATATATATTTAATGAAAATGAAATCAGTAGGGACCTCCCCTCCTGTTTTGTCAAAAAAGAAAACTATTTTTACTAATCCATATATTTGAATACATCATGCAAAACCAACCAGTTCCACATGGTTGAAGATTTCCTAACTATACTGAAGTAATTTGACGTATCGAAGATACATACTTGTCCTCTATTTTATATCTCTGTAATGACTTGAAATTTGGCCACATGGTTCTATGGGCATTCAACCAACAACACTCAACTGTATTCCTCTCTAGTAATAAATAGTGGTCTAAAATTCAAGACATTAAAGAAGTAGCACCCAATGGTGCATGTACCAGGTTACTCAATGAGTAACACCCTACAGACTCAAATGTTCAGATATGTTTCATTCCCAATACTCCCATGCAAAGCAACAAATTGCAAAGCAACAAATTCTCAAGACCCACTTGTTTGCCAAGGAAAAACTGGTTATTTTTTATAACAAATAATATAGAAACAGACTCAACTAGATCCTCCAATGGCTACAAATTTTCAAATCTAGTGCTAATCCATTCAAAAAAAACATAGACTATTTTTAAAGTACCCATACTCAAATGCATCTTTCAACCCTACCTATCCAATGAGAAGTAATTTACAAAATGGAAAAGAACATGCTTATACTTTTAAATGCTTTATTTATATATCTCTCAGCATTTGAAATTAGGTCATATAGCTCTAAGGCATTCATCCAACAACACTCAACTTTATTTGTCTCTAGTTAAATAGTGGTCTAAAATTCAAGACATTACAGAAGTAGCACCCAATGATGCATGTACCGGGTTACCCAATGAGTAACACCCTACATGGTCAACTTTATAGATCTATTTCAAGTCCAATACTCCCATGTAAAGAAAATCAGTGTCATAAATTGGTACGTCTACTAGTAACGTATCCAAAGTGTAACCCTCAACTACATGTTTCCTTACTAATGGATATTCTCATACATCTCCCACGACCCACTTGTGTGCCAAGGAAGAACTAATTATTTTATTATATCAAATAATATAGAAACAGACTCAACTAGATCTCTCCAATGGCTACCAATTTTCAAATCAAGAACTAATATCCATTCAACAAACAACTGATCAATTGTATTTGTCAAGTAGCCAAACATTCAAGACTTGGAAGAAGCAAAACACTCAAATGGTGTATGTACAAGGTTAATTAATGAGTAACATTCAATTATTTGTATCTATATACACAACAAACTATCACCATGAATTGTTTGTCCAATAGTTTCATGTGAAGCGTTTCTACGCCATGATATGGTACATACTGTTGAAAGGAAAATAGTGAGAAACAATCAACTCTAACTATATTTACTAATCCATATATTCGAGTAATACATCATGCAAAACCCACCAGTTCCACCTGGTTAAAGATTTCCTAACAATGGTGAAGTAATTTGACGAATCAAAGGACATACTTCTCATATGTTTTATATCCTTCTATTGATTCAAAATTTGGCAAATAGTTCTAAGGTCATTCAACCAACATCACTCAACTGTATTCATCTCTAGTAATAAATAGTGGTCTAAAATTCAAGATATTGAGAAAGTAGCCTGCAATTGTGCATGTACGAGACATTACTCAATAAGTAACACACTACAGATTCAATTGTTCAGATCTATTTCATGCCCAATACTCCCATGTAAAGCAAATCAAGGTCATAAATTGGTACGTCTAATAGTAACGTATCCAATGTGCAGCCCTCAACAACATGTTTCCTTCTTAATGAATATTCTCATACATCTCCCAAGACCCACTTGTGTGCCAAGGAAGAACTAATTATTTTTTGTATATCAAATAATATAGAAACAGACACAACAAGATCTCTCGAATGGCTACAAATTTTCAAATCTAGTGTTAATCCATTCAACAAAAAACACATAGACTATTTTTAAAGTGTCCGTACTCAAATGCATCTTTCAACCCCACCTATCCAATGAGAAGTAATTTACAAAATGGAAAAAGGACATGCTTATACTTTTAAATGCTTTATTTATATATCTCTGAGCATTTGAAATTAGGTCATATAGCTCTAAGGCATTCATCCAACAACACTCAACTGTATTTGTCTCTAGTAATAAAAAGTTGTCTAAAATTCAAGACATTAAAGAAGTAGCACCCAATGATGCATGTACCGGGTTACTCAATGAGTAACACCCTACATAGTCAACTTTTCAGATCAGTTTCATTCCCAATATTCCCATGTACTAGCAAATCAATGTTATAAATTGGTACGTCTACTAGCAACGTATCCAATGTGCAACACTCAACTACATGTTTCCTTATTAATGAATACTCTCATACATCTCTCAAGACCCACTTGTGTGCAAAGGAAGAACTTATTATTTTTATATCAAATAAAATAGAAACAAACTCATCTAGAACTAATATCCATTCAATAAACAACTGATCAACTGTATTTGTCTAGTAGCCAAACATTCTAGACTTGGAAAAAGCAAAACACAAATGGTGTATGTTCAAGGTTAGTTAATGAGTAACATTCAACTATTTGTATTTATCTATATACACAATTTGGTCATATAGCTCTAAGGCATTCATCCAACAACACTCAACTGTATTTGTATTTAGTAATAAATAATGGTCTAAAATTCAAGACATTAAAGAAGTAGCATCCAATGATGCATGTACCGGGTTACTCAATGAGTACTCAGCAATGTCTACCTGGAAAGCCAGTAATTTTCCTCAGTTTTGTGTTCAAAACTCCATTGAAAAGTGTTTTAATGATAGAAAAAAAAAACCTTTATTGTTTTTTCCATGGGTAGTTTTCTTGTGAAATGGAAGAAGGTTCTACATGTAGTTCAAATTATTCATTCTATATGGGGATAGAAAAAATTTTAAATACCTTTTTAAGGCCAAATAATTTTACGTAGTGTTCCAGGTCATTCAACAAACAACAGCAAACTGTTTTATGTTACCAAAATATTCGAGATTTTGAAGAAGAAAACCTCACGCGGTGCATGCACTGGGTTATTTAATGAGTAACATCTAATTTCTTCCATCTATACAACCACCTCCTGCCATAAATGCCCACAAAATATTAAAAATCTTTTTATATATGTGAAAACAATAATTTATTTGTTGCATGGACATGGTTTTAAGGGGTATTTAAACTAAGCACCATTAATGAAATACACTCGAAATTTTCTAGTGGCCTATAAATAGGCCAGCCAGCAAGCTCTGTACACACAACTCTCCACTTCACGGTATTTACTCATTGCTAGCCATGGATGTGCATCTTAGATTCCTATTGAGTTCCCTTGTTCTTGTATTCCTCCTTTCTCATACCAATCAAGCCACCACCCATGAAAATTGTGAAGCATCTAGCCGATGCAAATATATTGTTCGTGTGCGCCCTCCTCCCAATTTTTTCGTTGATAGGAGCCCTGTGAACCTTGAGATCTGGTACAGATCGTTCCTCCCACCACATTTGGCTCAATCCAAGATTCAATCACCATTCATCCACACCTATAGAGAAGCCATTATTGGTTTTGCTGTGAGCCTTACAAATGATGAGGTTGAATACATCAAGAAGAAGGATGGGGTCCTTATGGTATACCAAGACAGACTTATTCCTCTTTTGACAACTCACACACCTGATTTTCTAGGCTTACGGCCAAATGGTGGGGCATGGAATAGCTCAGGCATGGGCGAGGGAAGCATTATAGGGCTCCTAGACACTGGGATAGATTTTGCACACTCGTCTTTTTTGGATGATGGCATGCCCTCACCGCCAGCAAAATGGCACGGGTCATGCAATTTTCCAAGTGTTAAATGTAACAATAAACTCATTGGTGCAAGGTCATTGATTGGGGGCCAGGACCCCAACCCTCCATTGGATGATGTTGGCCATGGAACACATACTGCAAGCACTGCTGCTGGCAGGTTAGTACAAGGTGCAAGTGTTCTTGGAAATGGAAATGGCACAGCTGCTGGCATGGCCCCTCGTGCACACCTATCCATGTATCAGGTGTGCAACAAACAAGGATGCTATGGATCAGATATTCTTGCTGGAGTAGAAGCTGCAATTTCTGATGGTGTGGACATCCTGTCTATATCACTCGGCGGTCATGCACAACCATTCCATGAAGATATTATTGCCATTGGAACCTATTCAGCCATGAAGAAAGGAATATTTGTGAGTTGCTCTGCAGGAAATTCAGGTCCATCAGTTAGATCCCTTGGCAATGAGGCACCATGGGTTCTCACGGTTGGTGCAAGCACAATGGACCGTCAAATGCAAGCCATTGTCAAGTTGGGCAATGGACAAACATTTGTTGGTGAATCTGCCTATCAACCGTCGAACCTTGGTCCTTTGCCACTGTTGTTTGATTTGGATGTTTCTGGAAATGTCACTGGAAGGATTGTTGCTACTGAAGGTATGGATGTTGGAATTGGGGAGGCTGTCAGGGATGCTGGTGGTGCTGGAATGATACTACTGGGAAGTGAGGTCAGCGGCCACACAACTTTTGCTACAGCACATGTCTTACCAGCATCATATTTGAATTCTCCAGATGCTGAAGAAATCAAGAAGTATATCAAGAGCTCTGATAAGCCGACGGCGTCAATCCTGTTCAATGGCACTTCATTGGGAACCCATCCAGCACCTACAGTTGCGTACTTCTCATCTCGTGGGCCAAGCACAGCAAGCCCGGGTATTCTTAAGCCTGATATAATAGGACCTGGAGTGAACGTCATTGCAGCTTGGCCATTTAAAGTTGGACCACAAACTGGTTCTGAACAAGATAAGACGTTCAATTCCATATCAGGAACATCAATGTCTGCACCTCACCTTAGTGGCATTGCAGCAATAGTTAGGAGTGCACATCCAGATTGGTCACCCGCTGCTATAAAATCAGCAATCATGACGACTGCCTATGTCGTGTATGAAAACAGCAAACCAATATTAGATGAGAAATTCAACCCAGCTGGACATTTCTCTATTGGAGCTGGACACGTCAACCCTTCTAAGGTTATCAATCCAGGCCTAGTCTACGACATCGACGAGGGACAATACATTTTGTATTTGTGCGGCCTAGGATACACAGATTCTGAAGTTGAGACAATCACACATCAGAAGGGTGCCTGCGAAACTGGAAAAAAGATCACAGAAGCTGAACTGAATTATCCTTCAATAGCTGTAAGCGCGAGTGCTGGCAAACTTACGGTGAATAGGACTGTAACCAACGTCGGCCATGCAGAATCATCCTATACCATTGATATTGACATGCCCAAGGATGTTTCGGCTGTTGTATCACCAGCAAAACTAGACTTTACCCAGGCAAAGGAGAAGAAAACATTCACAGTGAGTTTAAGTTGGAATCCTACTAGAACAGAGCATGCCGAGGGAAATTTCAAGTGGGTTTCCGACAAGCAAGTTGTAAGGAGCCCAATTGTAATATTCTAATGTAACATCGTAGAGCTATGACTTGCGTGCTGTTATGCTACTTATACTAAATAAGAATTGCCTTTCCCATATTATGTAATCCTACTTGCCAGGCATACATTAATTGTTAACCTTTCAAGTGAACTTCTCTCCAACATGAATCTGTGTTCAGATGAAAAACATCATCCAACAACTGATAAAAAATAATAACAATAATAACGTGAGTAATAAATTTTACACCATCACATTTGCTTGTATCTTGAATTAAGTATATGTAGTCGCTGTCAGTAGATATACAGTCCATCTCATTTAACAGAATTTAACAACTAACGTGCTTTCTCGTATAACTTCGTATAATCATTCCATGAAGATATTATTGCCATTGGAACCTATTCAGCCATGAAGAAAGGAATATTTGTGAGTTGCTCTGCAGGAAATTCAGGCCCATCAGCTAGATCCCTTGCCAATGAGGCACCATGGGTTCTCACGGTTGGTGCAAGCACAATGGACCGTCAAATGCAAGCCATTGTCAAGTTGGGCAATGGGCAAACATTTGTTGGCGAATCTGCCTATCAACCGTCAAACCTTGGTCCTTTGCCACTGTTGTTTGATTTGGATGTTTCTGGAAATGTCACTGGAAAGATTGTTGCTACTCTAGGTTTGGATGTTGGAATTGGGGAGGCTGTCAGGGATGCTGGTGGTGCTGGAATGATCCTACTGGGAAGTGAGGTCAGCGGCCACACAACTTTTGCTACAGCACATGTCTTACCAGCATCATATTTGAATTCTCCAGATGCTGAAGAAATCAAGAAGTATATCAAGAGCTCTGATAAGCCGACGGCGTCAATCCTGTTCAATGGCACTTCATTGGGAACCCATCCAGCACCTACAGTTGCGTACTTCTCATCTCGTGGGCCAAGCACAGCAAGCCCAGGTATTCTTAAGCCTGATATAATAGGACCTGGAGTGAACGTCATTGCAGCTTGGCCATTCAAAGTTGGACCACAAACTGGTTCTGAACAAGATAAGACGTTCAATTCCATATCAGGAACATCAATGTCTGCACCTCACCTTAGTGGCATTGCAGCAATAGTTAGGAGTGCACATCCAGATTGGTCACCCGCTGCTATAAAATCAGCAATCATGACGACTGCCTATGTCGTGTATGAAAACAGCAAACCAATATTAGATGAGAAATTCAACCCAGCTGGACATTTCTCTATTGGAGCTGGACACGTGAACCCTTCTAAGGTTATCAATCCAGGCCTAGTCTACGACATCGACGAGGGACAATACAATTTGTATTTGTGCGGCCTAGGATACACAGATTCTGAAGTTGAGACAATCACACATCAGAAGGGTGCCTGCGAAACTGGAAAAAAGATCACAGAAGCTGAACTGAATTATCCTTCAATAGCTGTAAGCGCGAGTGCTGGCAAACTTATGGTGAATAGGACTGTAACCAATGTCGGCCATGCAGAATCATCCTATACCATTGATATTGACATGCCCAAGGAAGTTACAGTGAGTTTAAGTTGGAATCCTAGTAAAACAATGCATGCCGAGGGAAATTTCAAATGGGTTTCTGACAAGCAAGTTGTAAGGAGCCCAATTGTAATATTCTAATGTAACATCGTAGAGCTATGACTTGCGTGCTGTTATGCTACTTATACTAAATAAGAATTGCCTTTCCCATATTATGTAATCCTACTTGCCAGGCATACATTAATTGTTAACCTTTCAAGTGAACTTCTCTCCAACATGAATCTGTGTTCAGATGAAAAACATCATCCAACAACTGATAAAAAATAATAACAATAATAACGTGAGTAATAAATTTTACACCATCACATTTGCTTGTATCTTGAATTAAGTATATGTAGTCGCTGTCAGTAGATATACAGTCCATCTCATTTAACAGAATTTAACAACTAACGTGCTTTCAAATAATCATAGAATTCAAAGCTCATTAAGTTCAAATGGTCTCTCCTGTGGAACTCCATTGCATTAGTAACGGATAAACATTAACAATTAAGGTGAACATGAACAAGTCCAGTGTACCAGTCAAACCTGCAGTGAATAAGTGTAAATATACCTTGTGCATATGTGGACAAGATCTTTGTTGTCACTAAATTAAGATTTCCCATCTAACTCAATGAAGTAATAGCAGTATATATATATGGTTCACGAGTGACCAACTAAATCGGAACCTTTATTGGAATACCGGACATGTGATCCCCACTGACGTCCTAACAATGTGCTTGTCCACTGGCGTGGTTAACCACTGGGAGAGAGGTAAGACCTCTTTTATCCGTGTGAGACGCATATAGGAGAAGCAAGACCTACTTTATGGCGTCGACAAGGTAGCACATGAAACTTCACACAACTGAACCATGTCAATTTTGTTTTTCATTCATATGTTTTGGTGTGTGTTAGTGTGTATGTAGTTAATTAATTGAATGGACCAATATTAAAGGACTCTGGTTGAATGAAGCAAGAAAAGATATAGATAACAGATAAGCTTTCTAACCTTTGAAACTATTAGCTGACTAGCTGAGAATGGAAATAGCTCCAAAAGATTTTTCTAAAGTTTCAGTGTTAATTTTGACTTGATATTAATTCTCACAGATATGTCACCTTGAGAACACCTTGAGAATAAAATGCGAACACCTTGAGAATAAAATTGTTCCACCGTTTAAAATCAAATGTTCCACCGTTAAGTGTTCCAAATAAGAAAACCAATTGTTTTTCCATTGTAAATCAAATGTTTTAAATAAAAGCAACAATTGTTCGAGAAGAACAAATCATTTGTTCCATGAGTAAGGAGATGCGAGAACACAGAAGACAAGACCCGACTGACGGAGCGCATTCAGGGGTCGAGTCGGTCAGGCAAAACACCGAACACCTTGCATGCATTCGTTCGTCAGGGTGGGAAAGGAGCGGAGGGAACTGTGCATGCGTACCTCCATGGTGATGTCGATCTGGGCGATTTCTTCGATGGTCGCCATCGGGGGAGCGTAGCGAGGTGAGGTCTGGATGCTCGCCGGCTGGCCTGCGTGGGAAGAAGCAGCGAACAGAGCGAAGGAAGAAGTTAGCTACCAGAATGGGCCGGGCCAAGCCCAAATCTTGGCACCCGCAGGTCGGATGACCGAGTCTCCCTGCTGCGCTGCCTGCTCTTTAACGGTGACATCAGGTCAAGGGGCCGCTTGATTAATAGATGGTGGTGCGCCTCAAAAAAAAAAAAATCAGGTCAAGGGGCCCCCTCCTCAAGGGTGCAGACTATAGGCAACAAACTAGTTTTTTTTACTATTTATTATTTAGATGATGCAACAAACCAGTTGATACTATTGAGTGAGTGAATTAGATAATTGACCCGAGTTTTTGTATGCATCTCATCGACGTACACTTTAAAGGGGAACCCTTCACTGACAAATTATAGTGATGTGATACAAACTCCCAAACAGAGGTCCATTCAAATCGGTTTATAGAAAACATGAAGGAGAATTGTGAACTTTCACAGTACCCCAAAGCAAACTTTGCTTGAACTCCACCATGCTCACTTATTTTCACAGAAATTGTTGAAGAACATGCGTGTACCAACTCAGATATAATGGGTAACTATATAAGAGGAGTTTTACTGTCCAAACTAATGGTTTGATCCGACGGCTCAGATTTAATATAAAAAACCCACAACTAATAACCATTAGTGGGGGTAATATGGGTAACAATTGTAGATTTACAGTAAGTAATTTTGTTTTCATAATTGAAAACAAATTAGATATGTAATAGTTTTCTGTGTTCATTAGTCCAGCACTAATTTGTTAATTATTAGGGTTAGCCAGTTAAGATTCGTTTCATTTCGCTGCTGCCGCCGCTAAGTTATATTGTGTACATCCGGGTGGCCATGTAGTACGGCACCAAGTTGTGTACAAATCAAGGTGTAGCAATACCCAAGTAAATAAAATCCGCAAACAGACAAAATCTTCTCTCTCTTATTTTTTTCAATCCGCATATTTGTACAAATCAAGGTATGGGCAGAAACGCATCCGAGTACAGAAAATTGGATCCATATGGCGGCTCATATGTCAACAAAATCTGTTACATAAACTCAATCCGGCAACAAAATCTCAGCGTCGATGGCGTTGTTGGCGCCGCCTGGGGAAGAGACGGACGTAGATGGCGGCGCGACCGCGCTAGGGTCCGGCGACGGAGGGATGAGCACGGTGTATTTTACTTGATGGGCTGCGCAAAAAGGGGTGCTGGCCCAATAAAATGGAACCCAGTTAATAAAACGCAAATTCATTAATTAAAAGTTCAATTACAAATGTGCTCCTAAACTAATGGTCATTAGTTTGAGGAAACTAATGGCCATTATTTTAGACAGTAAAATTCCTGAAAAAAAACATGACATATAACTACTAAATGTTGCACCAAATAGAACACACTTGCGAATTACATTATTCAGATTACCAGCTGCTACCCTCTATCCTTTGACACTTCTAAACATCCTATTTTTCAAAGCCCTGCAAGTCACGTACGTAGCTATGCAACAGAACAATCCATACATAGATTTGGTTTCAGAGTCCTTATCACTACAGCATTCAGCTTGAATGCTTTCAGGTGTCATCTTGAAGTAATGGTCCCAGGCGTACTGGAAGCTGACAGACTTTGTGCTTGGAATTCGCTGACCGTCGGCGAGGAGGTAGCTGTCCCCGTCACGCCTGAACAACTTTGGGTCAACTGGGGTAGAGCTCGAGAAACCATTTGACTGCAGGTAGACGTTCTTCACGGCGCATCCACAGCGGTTCGTCACTGTTACTGTAAACATGGTATCAAGCGCGCCTACCTTCTTGCCGGCGTTGGTCTGCTGAATCTCGATGCTTGAAGGTGTGCACCGCTGACAGTTCCCTGATGATACAAGTGATCACAGAATGTAATGTTTCCACCAGTTTTATCCAAAGTTTCTCAAACAACCTGTCAAAATTGTTTTTAACAAGCAAAAAAATATAAAAGAAAACATGACGTTGCTCAGGCATCAACTATCAAGCGTCGGTTCTTACCATGCACAACCATGAGGAGCAGAAGGATAGCAGTGGGGAACTTGAGAGAGAGCGCCATGTCGTCACCTTACAATTCTTTTAAAAGGATGAAGTAGTTTGTGAACGACTGAAGTCTGCTTGCTGTTTCGAACAGTGTATCTTGAGTGCCTAAGAAGCGCGCTAGCTCAGGTACTTATACACGGATGAAGTAGTTTGTTAGCGACTGAAGTCTCCAACTAAACTGCCAAGAACGGACAAGGAAACTGTAGCAAATGTACTTTTGACGATGGCTAGTCCGTGTTGATTCTACCAACTGCTGATTGCACCCACTGCTTTTAGGCAACAAGTACTTTCGTGGCGATTAGCTAGCTAGTTAATATGACCTCAAGTCAAGTGCGGTCTAATAATCTAATCTGTTTGTATCTGTTGGGACACGTTGTCTTTTTAAGAGATGCCCCACCACTACGAGTCTACGACTGCATAGTGCATACCCTCTGAGCAATTGCACTGGCTGGACCATCTTTTTTTCTTTTCCAAAAACTCTGGACCCTCAATTTTAGCACAGCTTAACCTTTTTTTTAGAATAGGGAATTTTATTCTGACCTCTGTAACATGTGTTACATGTAGTCATTACATAATGGCTAGAAAAACAAAAAGCAAACAAAAAAAGAAAAGCCAACTGCAACTGAGCAACCACCCAACAATCGTAGCTCGTCACTGAGAATGAATTGCCATGCCAACACCAATGTAGTCATTCTCCTAGAGAGCATCACAATAGGGACTTAACCAGCTTTACTGAATCCCCAACATTGGTTTACTCAAAGTATCAGACCACTAATTTGCACCGTAGATCAAGACGATCATCTCATCATCCTGCACATTTCGCTGCGACTGCGTAATCCGCAACTGGATAAAGAAACAAGGACGGCCACCATCTCCAGGTTATGTCTAATTCTTTTCCTTTCATACCTTCTACAACAGTGAGCTCAAACATCGACATTCCCTGCTTATCCGCCATCAACAGGACTCCTCTAACCCCATGCAAATCCATTCCGGTAGCAAAAACAAAAAATGCCACCACCACACCACAAGAGGCCCAATTGAGAAACATTGGTGAAGATGTAGTAGCGGTCACCAGCACAACATTGGATTTATGTGGATAGATCAAGCATGATAGCATGTATATCAGGCGCTGTCATGTCTTGCTTGAAGCTCCATCATTTTGCAAACTGATGCAACCTCCGGCACCAACACTGAGCACATTTTATTGCAGGCTGTGATATGCACCCGTACGGAGAGGCTGCTGCTAAAACGAACGCATCATGCCACCATTGACGTCCCTTTTCATCACAGCCATGGTTCACTGTGTGGGCCAAACTACAAGGTGACCGCGCTCCAGCGATAGTTGCCAAGCCGTCGGGAACTCATCTCAAGACCGCACCACCAGAGTTTTCCAGTGAAAATGCACTGTTGACCACCTCCAACTCGTCACACCACTGCATTAATACTACTCCAGCTCGTCTTGCCACCAGTTCTCGAGCATCGTCACCGTAATTTGTCGTCCGAACGGAGATCTCCTTCGCCGTTGCTGCCTCAAGGTCATGGCAGCCTGAGCACCGCCCCCGCCTCCGGATCATAGTGAACCATGGAGGCCTAAGCGCCGCTGCGCTGCCTCCGAATTATGACCTGCAATAGCGACCTGAGCGTCACTCCCACCTTTGGATCGCATCAGCCGAGATACGACCTGCAGGGGTTGGATCAAGCAGGCAAATCGACGCCACAGCAGAACGGATCGAGGCCAGATCTGAGAATCTTCGAGTCCCCGCCCCGACGGCGGCGGTGAATCGGAACGAGGGACGCGACCAGTCGTCACCAACTCCAACACTCATCTGCCGCCCGTACCTATCCACGGTCGTCGACGGGAATGCACCGCCGTTTTTTAAATCCAAGCATCGGATCTCCTCCACAGATGCCAACAGGATGCGCCGCCACCTAACCATCCACTTCCCAGCTCATCGCAGCAGCCAGAGGGAACCCGTCGGGTAGCTAGCTCCGGCGACGGCGAGGTGATGCGAGGAGAATGGATTTTTTTCGGCGGCGGCGATGGATCGCCTCCTGAGTCGCACAACTTAACATGTTAAACGGTTATGGCGTACTTATCTAGAAATAATCTATAAGTAACTAAGTGGAGTGCATTTCCGTAACAGATAATATGTTATTTAAATTTCTCTTGATAACAATATAATAACTCCTTTTTCTAATAGTAACTAATGCAAAAAGGCATACACAAAATAGAAAAATACAAATGTAGCTGCATGAAGCAGTGCACCAAAGCCTGCTGCTGTAAGTCATAGTGGAGTGCATTTCCATATCGAAATGATATGTTATAATGCCACCAATTTTATTTTTTAATTCACTCCTATTTAGGGTCCAAGTGAAAAAGGAGTAAAAGATACCAATAACTTCAAACAGATCAAGATGATATAATTCCTGTAGCCATAAGAAAAAAAAGACAATGGTATAATGGGAAAGCACATGCCCTTTTCCCAAATTCCTTGATTCTAATTGGAAATGCGGGTGAAATTTCATTGTGATTTAATGTCGCTCCTAAAAAAGTAAAAAAGTTCACACGCTCAAACATTTCCCACAAGTTGTTCAAATGAACGGAGGAGACCACAGCCGAAGACTGAATTTTTTAACCTTGATGCTTTGGCTGCGATTAAAATGATATCTCTTCCCAGCCAAAGCACCATGGATAATGAGAGGTCGCAGAACGAGATGCTACAGAAGGCCGGCCAGGACTCAAATCTCCGGACGTTGTCCAGCAGCACAGGATCGAAGATGCCTGCCTAGTCCACATCATCTCTCGGTGCTTACAGTCAAACGGGGACGGCCATTTTCACTGCAGTTCTGTCGAATATCTGGAAAGCAAGGAACGCTGTTGTGTTGAACTCTGAAAATCTCATCCCACCAGCGGTTCAGAGAAATGGATTGGGTGACCCCTCCCTCTTGCTACATCATTGCAAGCACCCCTCTGTTTTCGCCGAGCTGCGTGCGTGGTGTGCTCTACGTGAAAATGTAACATAGTCTAAGTGATCCCTGCCCCTCTGTGCGCTTTGATTTCTCAAAACTTGTGTGCTCCATGTTGGAACTAGAACTCAAAGAGGCTGAATTGTGTGAATGATTGCAGTGCCTTGCATCTGCTCCTTCTTCCATTATATGGACAAACCAAAAGTTAAAGGTAGCAACAAACTAAAGAAAGCAAAAACTAAAAGAAGCTAAGCTACAAACATGGCTGATCACAGCGCTAACTCTTTACAACTCAACTTTTAGAACTTTCTATCTAAAGAGGATCCAAAGATGAGACTACTACTTTCTACCAACTCAAGTTTGAGTCCATGCAGCACAAGCTTATCCTTCCATCATTCTCCCCCTAAGCCTTGTGTGCTTCCTCCGACATGATGTGGACCAAACCAATTCGAGCTCTCAGCTCCTGAAATTTCACCCGCCCAAGTGATTTCGTGAGGATGTCGACGAGTTGATCCATGGTGTTGATGTAATTGGCCTTGACGCTTCCTTCTTCCAGGCAGCTACGGATGAAATGGTACTTGATGCGAATGTGCTTGCTCCTCTCATGGAAGACAGGGTTCTTGGTCAATGCCAGAGCAGACTTGCTGTCCACTCTGAGCTTGACTGCCTCGGTCTTTTTGCCGAGCAGCTCGCCCAACAGCCGAGCCAGCCATAATGCTTGAGTAGCGGTGGATGTGGCGGCGATGTACTCTGCTTCGCAGCTCAAGAGCACCACCACGCGTTGCTTGAGAGATTGCCAGCTCACCGGGCAATTGCCAAGGAAGAACAGCGTGCCGCTCGTGCTCTTGCTTGTGTCGATGTAGCCAGCAAGGTCGCTGTCGCAGTAGCCGACGAAGTGTGCCGCGCTGGGCTGTCTCCCGTAGCGCAGGCCGTAGTCGATCGTGCCCGCGACGTAGCGCAGGATTCGCTTGATCGCCTGCTGATTCTCCGCCGTCGGTCGTTCCATGAATCGGCTCACATAGCCGAAAGCGAACGCCAAGTCCGGTCGGGTGTGCACCAGGTAGCGCAGGCTGCTGACGATGCGCCGGTACACTGTCACGTCCACCTTCTCCGCCTCGCTGTAGCGGCTCAGCTGTAGCCGCTCCTCCATCGAAGTGTGGGCGTGATTGCACCCGCTCATGCCGCCATTCTCGACGATGCGCTTGGCGTAGTAAGCTTGGCGGAGGGTGATGCCGGTGTTGTCTTGCCAGACCTCGATGCCGAGGTAGAAACAGAGGAGGCCGAGATCGCTCATCTGGAACGTGGCCTTCATCTGCTCCTTGAACGCGATCACCTCATCTTCTTCGTTGCCGGTGATGACGAGGTCGTCGACGTAGACGCCCACCAGCAGGACAGAGCCACCGCTGCCCCGCCGATACACCGCGGCTTCGTGCGCGCTCTGCTGGAACCCCATCTCCTTGAGTGTGCTGTCCAGCTTGGCGTTCCAAGCTCGCGGTGCTTGCCGCAGGCCGTAGAGTGCCTTCCGCAGCCGCAGCACCTTGCCCTCCTCGCCGGCGATGACGAAGCCGGGGGGCTGCCGCACATA
>LAPY01000240.1:211799-225811 GCA_000970635.1 Eragrostis tef
CCCTCGCCGATGCCGGAGGACGCGCCGGTGATGAGGACGACCTTGCGGGCGAGGTCTTCCGGGAAGATCCATGAGAGGAAGGAGTAGCAGGTCTTGAAGACGTAGTACGGCGGGTAGAAGAGCAGCAGGCTGGCGAGCATGGTGGGCGTCCCCACCCAGTTCAACAGCCCGTTAACTAGATCCATGGCCGTGCGCTTCACTCTCGTCCAGGGAAACCAAGCGAAGTACTCCTATGGAAGCAGGAGGATGTGTCTTGGGCTTGGCGAGCTGGACGGGGACGAGGTTTTAGGTGGGTCTGCATGTGGGGAGTAGAGCGGCGTCGAGACACGTAGCGGCGCCACACGGAGACGTGGAAGGCAGCGCGAGAGCGTTGGAGCGCTCCGTGGCATGGCTGGCTGGCTTTCGTGGCGAATATTTTCATTCGTTCCTCTGTTGTCGGGAGGGAGCAAATCAAGTCTTTGGATGCTGCATCGGCGGCCTCTGCTCTGGAATTCTCGAATCACCTACAAATTTTGGCTCGTCTGAGACCGTGCTTAATATTTAATTATTGAAATAAATTACAGGAAAACATTCTTAGTTGGTATCATTCTAACTTGTCCCTGACCATATTATGGATAAAAAATCAGGTCTCGAGATTCTTGGAGCTTCGATGAATTTTAGTTTGTAACCAAGAGGCAATAGGATATACATGACTCCGTACACATAACACACCATAATTGTGAAACTCAAACTCAATGCTTTCTGGAATGCTTGTGGTCAGGAGCTCATTGACAATAAAGAGTGCATCGCCATGCACTAGGTATTTTTAGAAGTATATTGGGAGAAAAAGTATTGAGACGTAAACTGAAAGTTCCTTAACTTGGCATCAATTAATTACAATTTGCCATCAACTTGCAAATTCCAAATGCATGTTTTTATGCAATGAAAATGGTTATACGCTATGAGATTTTCGGTAACAAACAATACAATGCAACCAGAAATGGGCATGTTACAACATCCTTAAATAAGCGTTCAATTGAGCTAGTCAAAATCTTATCGTCAAAGTAGTTTTTTTTTTCTTTTTTTCGATTATCGTCAAAGTAGATTGAAACTTGTTTCATTTATTACCTATTACAAATCTGATTCTGCCATGGGTTTGTTATAACTTTCTCCATTTAAAGTTCTAAACACGTTGAACTCCAAAATACTCATCTAAAATTATTCTCTATCCGGTCTCCTGAGACTGCATATAGTGGCTCAACCATCGACATTTTTTTTTTGCATATACAAAAATTTAGTGAAGATATAGCTTATTTGACACTAATTAATTCAAATTTTATTATTCGTAAGGAAAATGGTGAATCAATGTTTGGTTAACTTAAATTTTCAATCCTTTTTTCTTTAATTTACTTTAACTTTAAATCCATAGAAAAGTGGACTGTACTAAGAAATAGACGTTGTCTGATGGGCCGTATTTGTACGCTGGCCCAAATATTGGAAGCATTGGGCTGGCATATAGCCATTTTATCGAGAATTACAAAAGTGAAGGGAATGGGCCCGCTTGCAACTAAGTCATTGGGCCAAATACGCTACACCTTATGGCGCCGTCATACATGATGTAAAGTGATGGGAAACTATTAAGAGGTTACTTACGCACAGAATACGGAATTTTTCTGAACTTCAAATCACGATTTATATAGAACAGCAAGTGGAAAAATTTTCTGCAACTAAAGTGAATGGTTTCAGTAGTTATGAGAGGGAGGTTATGTGGACTTCAAATCACGATTTATATATAAGAGCAAGTGGAAAATTCTGTTCAGTTCTCTGCCCAAATACTTCAGGGATAGGCCAGGTGCAAAATTTGATAGCCTGCATTTTCCAAACGATGGTGCATTTGCTTTAACGGGAAAAAAATGATTGCTTTTTATGGGCGCAGGCATAGTCCAGTGCGTAGATTTATACATATGCATACAAGTCAACATTGATGTGAATTTTCAAGCTTCCTAAGGTGGTTAATTCATAGGAGAAGACGCAACAAGCTAACAAGCAGCATAGAAACAAAATATGGCTTGGATGCATTTGCAGATATTTGAAGCTAACACGGTGTCGGAGAATACTGCGGATCAGCTAAAGCACACGCTAGTTTAAGTCCACATGTCTCAATCTCCTACTTATGGTCCATTGCCCGAGCCATCAAAAGTTATCATTTGTATCGTCATCAACCCAATTCTTAAACTAATCAACTTCATTGTAAACCTACTGTCACTGCAATGCATATGCAATTTTGGTAGTCGCTTGATTTTCATTATAATGTTTCTTTTGACCAACCCTTCTATGAAACTGACATAGTCAAAGAAAAAAGAGTAATAATAATAGTGTAGTCAAAGAAAGAAGAATAATTGACACATGTAATATGTCCTGATTTACTCCGCGTGCACAAGGAATCCATCCAGAAAAGCAAGCAGTTCTTTCGTAGCAACACGTACCTGCAATCAGCCACGGAATATATTCTTACACTTTGTATGGAACACAAAGGAAGATGGATCTCTGTCACGATAAAGAAGAAGAACCGTGCAGCAGTAGTGTCACTCACATCCCTTCCTTACCTGCAAAGAAAATCCCCGGGAATAATCCGTGGGAAAAGGGGGCATGGAGATTTGATGTAGGCTGAGATTGAGTACTAATAACAGCCACCTCGAGTAATAACTCAGCAAGATTAGTTTACGATGCCACCTGGGAATTAAACTTGTTTAATTTTTTATTGTAAGCCTCATTTATATACCTTTCGAATAAATTGTTTGACACGTACGGATGCGTGTCTCTCTGGCTCAGAGAGTGTATCCGTGTCGGATACGGCCTCTGATATGGATGCTTCTCCGATACGCCGCCAAGCCACGCCGAGTAGTGAATGAGTTACTTTAGAGGTACAAATAGATACCTAGAAATGAAGGGCCCCTTTATATGTGGATTTTGAAGTGATATATAGCATTTATGTGGGTGCGATACTACTTCTGTGGAACGATGAAGCATCTACTTTCTCTCCCATATACATACTTCATAGGAATGGATGTATATATAGTATTGTGAATTTTATTTGCTTTTGGGGAGAACAAATTGAGTTCATCAGCCAAGTCAACAGCTAAAGCACAAGAATTTATAGGTGGCATATTATCTGCTGACAGTGCCCAAGTATAATATAATTAAGAAACATACCATCACTTTTCTAATTTAATTCCAGAGATTTACGGTAAAGTAATGTTTTTGTACTTATTTATTAAACTACTCTTATAAAATGGGATAAACATCAAAGTATCTTATGAGCTGCTCAGTATCAGGGCACGAGCATCATTTCTGGAAAAAAGAACTCCTACCACCCTAATAACAACCGTCATCGTAACCACCATACTGTACTTAACTGTAAAATTACTGCTAGAAACTACTTTCTTGTATAACATGCATTCGAGCCACGGAACCAGCAAAGCCTGCTAGATCACACTTTATATCTGCACAATTTGCAAAGAGATCTGCATGTGCTTGTTGGAATATTTGAACATCCCGTATTACTTCAATGATCGGCGAAACGAGTATTCAAGTACATCAAAATTAACAAATCTAACATTTTTTTTTGACTGGAACATCAAATGTTACCACTGAGCCAGCAGAACACTTGCGCTATTGATAGTCCATGTCGCAAACGACAGAATTTTGATTCAAGCTTCAGATCGTTGTTATTTATTCCCCATTTCCCCTAGAATTAGTTCCATTTTCGCTGGATGTACCAGCAGGTACGCATGTGTCTACCATGTGAATTAAATGTGATGTATTCTGCAACCGCTCCACACCATGCACAAACCGTGAAGGCAATGCAATCCCAAATTTGGTCATCATATCACATTCATGCATGTGACATTGTACCTAGTTCCAGCTTTTCATTTGCATGTCATATTTTCATCAGCTTTCATGTTTTATAGACTACATATATATCACTACTATAAATTACGTTGAGGAAGAATATATTTGAGATTTTTATGTTTCAACTGGTCTTACATTCATTGCACCAAAACAGGCATTCGTGGAATGCTATCAGTTACTTAGTGGTTATGGTAATCAGCAGTGGAATATATTCTCACCCTTTTTGACGGAAGAAAAAGGAAGATGGCTATCTACCATGTTAAAGAATAAGAATCATACAGCAGTACCACTGAAGTTCCTTTCTTACAGATAAAGAAAAATAAAATGGAAGAATCTTGGGAGGTGCATAGCATGGAAGCTTCAGGTACCCAGCGGTTTCTACATATTTCAGAGCGGTGCTTAACTCTGCAACAAACCACCCTGGCGAATGCTTGATCGATTAACGTTTGCACCCGAACACACCAGAAGCGCTCAACAGGTGAAGCGCTCTAGAAAACAGACATGCTTTAGAGTGTTTTGACCACCTTTTGGAGGTAGCACGGAATCCACAATTATTTAATCTACTAATGTTATGCCTCCGAGTAAAAATGATATTCCGTCATGTCGGTACATATGTCAGTTCCTGTTACCCAGTTGAGTGGTCATTTGTTGATGTGTACAGTTTGCGATTGTTATCCATAGCGCGTAGTAATTAAAAATATCTCCCTGAAATTTAGTCATGTCGAGATTAAATCCATTGGTTTTACTTTTTGTTTCATTTTCTTCTGTCTTTTTTTTTTGTTGGTTTTCTTGATCTCGCAGTGGTACTTTTCTGAACCTTATTTCTGTTACATTCTAAGTAGTAGGGGTGATCCTCTCCTGTTTTATCAAAACGAAAAAAAAAGATGTGTATAGTCATAGGCATTTTCCGAACTCGATAAAATTTGCCTACAACTTCAGTAAAGTAGATGCCCTACTCACTGTATAGTTAAGGAAGCCCCTTTTTGTATTTGATTGGATCGCATTACGCTTTTTGTCGCCTTTGGAGGAGTACAAACTGTTTCATATGTATTAACGTGATTTCTAACACTGAAGGCGGATGAAGCTTTTTTGGCAAATCCAACAGTAAGTCAAAAAGATGGACAAGATATTGAATTTTCACTATGGTATCTGATTGAAGACAGAAACCATATAGAAGTGGTTCACTTCCTTGCGAAGTACTTTACTAATGTACAGTGATGTAGCATCTTTTGTACAGAAGAAACTCATACCGTTAATACCAAAACATCACAGGAGCTGCTTAGTAGCAGCACACGAGCATCTTTGCCTCTAGCTGCCTCTCCATGTTGAATCTCGCAATAAAGTCCTCAACACGCCGGTTCAGCTCATCAGCAGGCGGTAGGTCCATCTCCTGAAACTCCTGCTTTGCAGCGCACTCCTGTTCTTCCTTCCCTCTCAGTCCCTCTTGTAGGATTAACTCCTCTTCTTCCTCTTCTTCCTGCACTTCATAAAACTCGTGTAGGAATAAATGGTCAACTTGCTCCTCACACTGATGCATCTGCAGACCTTCATTTAAATCTGAGCTGCCCTTATCTTCATCAATACCCATGACCATGCTACTTTCTTGATCTTGGTTGCTCTCTCCAGTGAACGTAGGCAGCAAGGCCTCCGTTACCGCCATCGGCCCCTCCTCCTTCATCTCGGATAGCATGCTGGTGTCCGTTGGAGATGCCTTGTTATCTTTGTTCAGTAGCGCACGCCGTCTACGTGAGAGCTTTGATTCACTGACAAGAAAGACGACTATGATGTTGGAGAAGACAAAGAGGCACTTTGGTGCGATAATAGTAGAGACGATAGAAGGTAGGGACTCCTGGAAGAAAGCCATTGCGCTAGAGTACATATGGGGCAACGAAGTTCCCACCCAGAGGAAGGTAAGGGCTAGAAGAGTGGCCCTCATGCTGCTTCGGACGTCCATGACTATGCGCATGGCACTGGCCGGGTTGCAGCTTCTTTGTTCTATAGTGCTGTCGAATAAGTATAGAAGAAGGTAGGAAGGAAGACATGAGAACATACAAGAAGCTCAGGAGTACTGCCCCTATTTATAGTTGTTTTGTGTTGCGTCTATAGTGCTGTCTAATAAGTATAGAAGAAGGTAGGAAGGAAGACATGAGAACATACAAGAAGCTCAAGCACACTGTCCCTATTTATAGTAGTTTTGTGTTGCAATTCCTCACCCGTTAAGTTATTCCCTCTTAGAAAATAGTGATATCTTTTCCTTGTGCTTTTTGTCTGCTCTCAAGAAAGCATGCATGTGGATATGGCTGCACGTCCTCCTCGAATATTCAATAAGCCTGTCAAGAAAGCCATCTCAAATTTGACTCGTCCGCCGCACTTTAACTGAATAAGGGTCATTTGTCACTGATTGCCAGTTCAAAAACTTTTCCAGCTTTGGGTATTGTAATTTTTCATGCGCTAAGGAAAAGTGCAAACTTTTAAACTACTCCAAATTATGGGGCTAATATTTAATTTGCTTCCATATCTTGTCGTCCGCAATATTTGCATATAAAGCTAAAGGCACCAATAATTTGAGTTTGGTTTTGTGAGCCAATCTAGTAACTAGGGCCGGGTGAAAAGTCATGACTCGTTAGCTTAGCTCGGCTCAGCTTGTTCACGTTTTCTAACGAGCCGAGCTAGCTCGTTGTGTTTAACACCTTGTCCCTAAACGAGCCAGCAAGTGCCAACACTTTGTCCCCTCCTCTTGAAACCTTGTCCCTTTCTCGAATCGCGTTGCCATCACTCCTTGCCTCTTCCCAAGAACCCATCACGCACCTGCCTCGCTGCCCCTCGCCTTTCTCCCTCGCGGCCTACTTGCGAGCTTGCCCGGAGGAGTTCCGCGAGGTTGTCGGCGTCTCCTTTTCCCTGTCGCAGCACTCGCCTCTCCCTTCCCCTCTGTCATCGACGCCGCAGCCACCAGCCAAAGCTCATGGTGAGCACGAGCTCGCTGTCTTCACCACTCTTCCTATGACCATGGCGACGACAGAAGAGGACTGAGTCAAGATCCAAGTCGCGGATAGACTACATGACGAGCTGTGCCACCCCTCCCCTGCTCCCCTCGTGCGGCGGTGCCGGCTCCTCCACGTCACCAACCTCCATCCCCTCTCAACTGTGAGTCTCTGATGACCTTCATGACGTCGGCCTCCGCCTCCCCACTCGACACGCCGTCGCGCTTAAGGGTGTGGTCATCATCTTGTTCCTCAGACCGTGACAGAGATGCTAAAGGTGAGCGACGAGCTTAACGAGCTGGCTCGCGAGCCAGCTCGAGCTCGTAGCGAGCCGAGCTGAGCCAGCATTCTAGCTCGTCAAGATAACAAGCCGATCCGAGCCAGCTCGTTATCCTAACGAGCTGAACCGAGCCGAGCCGAGTCGTTAGTGGCCCTAGTAACGGAGGAAGGTGAACACAGAGCTCAACATGGTGATCATGCCTTGCTAGCGGTATCTCAGGATGAGGGGAGAGAAGTGAGTGGCCATGGGCCTGTAATCAGTAGTGGAGCAGCAACTCAGCTGTCATCCCAGGAGCTTATTTTTGTATCTGAACCAGTCACTGTGAACACCGCGAACTTGGTTTCTTCAATAAGAAACTAGGGGACATCCCTTTTATCGAAAAAAAACTGTCCCCTCGTTAGAGCCTACACTCTAGAGTGCATGGAACTAACGAGGTAAAGTGACCGGACTATGCAGTCCTGCTAGTTTCTCGATAATGCCTGCTTTCCAGTTTGCCAGCTGCACATATGCCTCAATCATGCATACCAGCTAGCAAATATACGGCTCCGAACTGCTAGACTCCATTGGAATATATTTTTTCGCCGCCATCAGTAGCAAATTGTGTACTTACAAACTTATATTTTGTTACCCGGCCTCAACCACTGCGTCTGTCCATTCACCGTTGAGTTTAGAGTTAAGAAATATATGGTCACAAGAATAATTACTCTTAAACTATTTTTTGATGCATTGTATGTTGTTATTTATCATCCCACATACTTTGAATGTTAAATGTAAAATATATATAGCTGGGTTGGGGGGGGGGGGGGGGGGGTTAAATGGGGGGTCCTAAATGGAATTCGTCCTCAGAAAATTGATAGTGTTGAGGTGATTCAGATACACAATTTTTTAAGCATATTGTGCATATGTTGCTGGAGGAGTCCAGCTCCAGCTTGTTTAGTTAAAATCTGGAAATTTCAAGGACATAGCTGGATAGATAGGAACAAGCAAGGAAGCTAGCTCATAGTTCAGATCACCAAGCCACGCAAATGCATAGGTTGTACTCAATAGGCAACCCGCAAGAGCCATTCATGTCTTCAACATGCCAGATGTGACATCTTTAATGGACATGCCTACAGCGTGCTAAAGTGATGTGTGTTGCAACAACCTATATATCTCCAAAAATGTAAGAGCATCTCCAAAAGAGCCCCATAAACCTTCCTTAAATTAAAATATTAGGATTCAATAAAAAAAACCATATCCAACAACACCTCAAAGCCACTCCTAGTTTTTTCATAGCCCTTGAATTTTCTTCATTTGTAGCTACAAACAGGGGAAGAATTGGGGCTCCCATATCTTCTTTTTCCTACGGAATTAATGTTTTTGTGGCCCCAAATGATGATGTGGCCTAATAAAAAATGTTTTAATCCACTTTTAGGGGAGGACTGTTGGAGGAGAAGAGAAAAATTGCTCCTCATAATTTTCTGGGTGCTCCCAAAAACAAGTTTATGGGGCTAATTTTATGGGAGTCTCTTGGAGATGCTCTAAGGGACTTTTTGTTCGTTAAGGTTTGGTTCCTCTTTATTGTTACCAATTTTTTTTCTATGCAGAAATATATATTCCTTGTTAGAAACCTTCCGAATATCGAATGGCTATTTTTAGGTGGCTAACTTTTAGCTGAGTTTGAAACGTCTAGCTTATTTTAGGGGTTTTGGTTGTTCGTTGGCATATAATTCCCTTGTCTTTTTTTTTCAAAAGAGACGGATCATCATATGACGCTGGCGATCTGAAAATGTTTCCTTGACCACCTATTTGCTGCTTTTAGCTAGGTTGAAGGAGGTAATGAGATGATTATTAGCTGGATTGTTAAATACGAATTGGGTGGGCCATTACCTGGATTGATTCAAACCTCTATAGCTAATTTTATCTAATTGGCAGCTAACTATTACTTTTGGAGGTTTCAAACAGAGCAAGACCTTTATCGAAGCTAGCAATAACGAAAGTGGCTTCAGGCGTCAGGCATCTAGAGATGAGATGAAGGAGTTGGAGCACATCAGCCAGTAACAGCGAGAATTTTCCTAGGCTGGTGACCAGCGTTTGATGAAATGGGTACAATAGCATCTCAAATGGTTTGCTAAAAGCTAGTCCAAGTAGAATTTGATCCTATGTGGAAAGAATAAGAGGAAATAGAGAAGAGCTATCTCTTTGTTAGGAGCTTGAGTTACCCTCTTGCATTTACCGAACTATTTCCATTTAGGACCATTCATTACTCTAGAGTCCAAATGAATGGTCCAAGCGAAGGTACCAACTGGTTTCAACGTCTGCAGATCCAGAAGAAATCAAATATCTTTCTATGATCTTTGCAACTGCAAAGGACTGTAAAATATCTCTTATATGATTCTTAGTTTGTTTAAAATTAAACTATTTTACATTTTTAATGAAAAATTATAGTAGGAATTATTTGGACAATTATTACATATCCTAGCTTGCCAGAGAAATTAATGTAATCTAAAAATAAAAACGAAACATGAAACTTGAGTTCTTATAATGGAGTTCTATAAGCCTGGTGCAGCATAGTCCAGGTGTATTCTGTGTTCGGATCAACAAAGTGGGACAGTTAGACCTTTCCTAAGCTAGTTTTGTCTTGGCTTATTTCTCAGCCCTCAGATTCTAATTGGGCAGTCTGCAATGCTGCATTGCTACTGGAGTGGATCACTTCTGATAGCAATTTTTACATGGTGTGAATTGTGACACATGGTTGCATGCCATTGAAAAGAATTGAAGTCGCATTCCCCAGTTGACAAAAACAAAGCATCCATCGGTTTCCTTCAACATATTGTTTCCTCAGTGGAAAGAAAAGAAGATGAGAATCTACACGCGTGTTGAGATTGAACGCTTGAGGCTTACTGACAGCTACAGCAAGTAGGAGTATATAAGAACAATCAATGAGCCACTTGAGTTGTTAAGTCGATATTACTAGTAAAATTTCATTTTGGGCACCTGGAGGTGTCAAGATCAAAGGAGCAGAGCCTTATGTGCTATAAGGAGTCCGTACTCGTAGGCCCAACGCAAGACTGTACAATAGTCAAGTGGCATGTGTATTTTTCTCAAGTTTCGTATACGGTATATGCTAGCACCTCAGCCGGTTTCATCTATTGGTCGCATGCTTCCTAGCATGAACATTCATAACAGATTTTTGTGAGAGGTGTGTGAGATGCTGCCACATTATGCTCCAACCAGTCGTATATTTTCCTCTGGTGGAGGATTACGAATATCCCTTCTTGATCAACAATACAGAATGCCTATATCTCATCTGCTTCTTCAAGTTTGAAAAAAAAAAAGTCCATATTCCCCACTATGACACTGCCATTAGCCAGAAAAAATAATTGAAATTTTTAAAAAGTCGACTATGTGTTTTTAATAAAATATATTGACCATGCAAAAAATCATGATAACAGATAGTAGAATTATTCTTTTGGTACAGTCACTTTATTTCTCGGCCACCAAAATCCAAGGAACTCAGAGGGTACCAAATATTCTTATTCCCTATCACATTAATAGACAAAGGTTCTAGCTGTACTTCTGTAGAATGTTCTTATAATATCCTATAGTCTTGACTCGATTATACTATTTTTCTCCTTATTCCAAATACGTAATGAGTGCGCTGAAGGATCTAGTTAAGCATGAGACAGTAGTTAAGATCCATGGGCAGTTGCGACTATAAATGATAGTCTGATTATTTTTACCGATGAAAAGAAAGTAGACGCTGAATAACCGAGTACTTATTTTAAGGGCTAGCTATTATCTAAGCTCGGAACCTAAATTTTATATTCTCTGATAAACTTTTTTTTAATAATCTTTAACTTTGACAAGATCAAATGAAAAGAGGCCTGGAGGCATATAAGGCTAAGCTTTTGGATTTTGACTCGGTTGGAGGAATGTGAGTTTTACACAAGCTGAAGCAACCAAGAAAGTTAAATATATAAAAAAGAAGCCGTATCCAGATTAAAGAGATATTATTTTTCTAATATAGAAAGCAATGCGAACTGTTGCCATCAACCTTCTGCAGAGTATTCGTCGCATGGATATGATATTCCGTTCTACGGAATTATTGACTCCTTTTTAGTATTCGGTTTATCTACTTTTTGTTTGTTTTTGCGAAAGGGTTCTGGTGAGAATGCTGGTTTCGTATTAGTGGCTTCAAGTCCACTGGCCTTACTGGAACCATTCGTATTCCCATTTGAGGCTAGTTGTAAATTTATATAGTATGCATGCTAAATGCATACTTAATTCTGAATGTAGGATGTACACATTCGGGACATAAAACACTGGACATACGAATTGTTTCCTTGTATCGGTTCAGCATCCAGAGGAACAAGCTCGAGCTGGCGTCAGAACAGCTAAGGGATAAAATTATCCTGGAATCTGATTGTGCGAATGTGATTGCGGCTCTTTGGAATAATGAGGCATTGCCGCTGCTCGCTTTGTTTTTCAATTAGAGATGCCAAAGACTCGAGCAGTTCTTTGCTGGTAGTGTCATTCCGGGCTGTTAGCTAGGTTAGAACAAGACTTTGTAGCACATGAGCTTGCGCAAACGCACACATCAATGTGGCATACGCAGGTTCCCGGTGCATATGTAGAGCAATTGGTCACTCACAAACGCATTGTACTAGTTGAGTGATCAACAAAGTTCTCTCTTACTCGTAAAAAAAAATCATCCAGAGGAACAACCGGACGCAAGACGAGGCTATGTTGGTCAGTCTTCCTTTTTTTCGCATTATGTTTTGCAATTCTAACTATGATAGGTGATAGACGTACTTTATGTGTAAAATGAATATGTGTGTGCACTAGAGAAAACAAAAACGGGATCTTACTCTCAAAATCCGGAATTTGATTGGCACACTTTACAATAGTAAGTACAAAACCGTAATGTGTCATTATGTTAGAAGGCAATGTTACCTGCAAGTTAAAGTAGAAAAATGTGTAGAACAATTGGCTCGACATATTTCTGGCGTTTTGCATGTTTGCATACGTACAGCCCACAAATAGAATTATTACGGCGTTTGAGATGATTAAAAGATGCATGAAACACAATGCCTATAATGTCTTGGCAATCGAAAACCCTCTTAGGTACTACTTCCAATAAATGGCAGACTTTCACCATCTCTTCCTTGTAGGCTTCCTTGTGCAAGAGCCGTCAAAACAAAATCAGTATGCGCCAGTAAGAATTATTCAACAAAATATATGGCATAACCATATCGACCAATTGAAACATGACAATGCAGAAATAATAACCGACGAGTATGCTCAGAGCCTCGCGATTGTTTTCAGCTGTTGTCCATCACTAGGACCGCTCTAAGATGCCCTTTTGCTACGAATAGACACTTGCTTACAGTCAGCACAGATTCGTTGGGGGCGGTAGAGAAATATTCCCCCTTGTGCACGGCATGCTTATCTGCTCGAGCACAGGAAAGCGACCAGGCCACTTGACTTTTGAACTGTTTCACCATCAAGATTGCTAGTGATATATCCTTCGCTTTAGTATAACTTCAGTTTGAGCTATATTTTTTCAAAATGAAATATGAATGTCTAGTTCATTTCAATGAAAGAAAAGGAATAATATCCATTGCATGTATTCAAATTTAGGAAATGGAAAAGTGAATATAACATATATTCATCAGAAAAAGTCCATTATAGCAGTCGGTGATGCCACTACTTACCAACAAAATATATTTTTTAATAGTGCTAATTTGTCTGATATGTTGACCATCGACTAGTCAGCGATTACTGATGGAAAATATCTGAACGACCATCTGCCCGTAGTGAAGTCACATCGATCTCTTGCCACAAGAAATAATCGATGCCCATTGATTCCCCAACTATTTTTTTTTGTGCGAAATATATGCCTATTGGGGGCAGAAACCGAACACAAAACTTCTTATGCCTAACTAGCACTATTAGGCCCCTACTTCGGGTTTATCTATTCAGTGGTCACCGCAAGGAGCTTTTTTTGCCGTCAATGCTATTTTTGGAATCTAGGTGGGAAACAGGATGTGTCCCAAAGAAAAGCGGTCATGTGGGTTCTGTTTGTTGGAGTTGGTTTGGGGTGGAGACCAATATGACGTTACTAATGTTGCCAACTAAAAATTCATTAAGTGCAAACCGTGTATAAAAAAAAACCGCTTTCATCACCGTGTTTCTCGTGACAAGAAATCGACACTAGAAAAGTTGATGCAACTTTTCTATTTGGTTGGCCAAATTTTTCATTTGTTCATACAACTTCTCTGTTTGGTCATCCAACTTTTTCAATTGACGCTCCAACATTTCTATTTAGTTGTCTACTTTTTTCATTTGTTATGTCCAACTTTTTTGTTTGTTGTTCTAACATTTTTTATTTGTTGTCCAATTTTTTCATTTGTTGCTCTATTTTCTTAATTCATTATTTTGTTTTAAACTTTTTTAAAACATAGTCAATTGAGATCTAGTTTTGAAGATTTCGTCGCAACAAATGCAACGATCTAATTAGTTCGCAATTTGGAAATTCAGTTTTGAAGTTATGGTTTTTTTTAAAAAACGATTAAACTCGTTTTAGACTACTGGGCCACAGCTGCGCGTGCCTGGCGCGCGAGCGCTCCGCGCGGATTGGAAGCTATCTAAGAGGGGTTTAGTCGACCGCAAAAACCGATTGGGGCGGTTGACCGTAGACGAGTGACCCCCACTACTACGGCTTAGGAGTCGTAAGCATATTTTGCGGTCGAAGTATGTGTCTAAACATTTATACCAATTGGGATCAAAATGCGAACATAAAAGATACACTGTCGATGCGATTAACAACTGAAAATGTGAGAAGCGGCCAATGGCCGGCCCCAACGGATGCCGCCTCC
>LAPY01000240.1:229497-243319 GCA_000970635.1 Eragrostis tef
GGCGGCAGCCAGCTTCGTCACGGTCGCGGCGGCCAGGTAGAGGGCGAGGTACGCGGCACCGGCGCGCAGCAGGAGCAAGTGCGTCGACAAGACGACGGCGTGGGGTGCCACGACTACGGAGTTGAAGAGGACGAGCGCTAACGAGGTGGTGGTGGTGGGCGGCGGTGGCAGGTGTTTTCTTTTAATTATTTCAATAATGTTTGCCGAGTGTCTGACAAAAAAAACACTCGCCAAACCCGCCTTTGCCGAGCGACAATTATGGACTTTCTCCGTAGTGACCCATCCGTGGGCATGCATCTCAGACGATGTTCTCCACCACGCTGTAGTGTGCGCCCGTGCGGTGCTGCGCCGCCACCGTCTGATCCTGATTTCCGTGGCGTCCGCGTTAAACCAAAACTCTGACTGATTCGCATGCACATGCACTCTGTTGCTTCTCGGGACTACCGATGCAGGGGAATATGGTTCGAAACTCTCGTTTTGTTTCAAAATTTCTTGGGCACCCCATGATTTGGTAATAGAGATTTCTTCGGTGATCTTCTGTTAGCCTCAGGGATGTGCAAGATTGATTGCGATTCCATGGCCTTTCTGCAACCAAATAAAGCAAGGAACTGGTAACGCATTGCTAATAATCTCCCTGCAATCCATTTCCGATACCGTTTACGTTACCATTGTGTGAACCAAACACTACCGTACTAGTTTCCAAATAAAATAATATAGCAGGAAAAACTTGTGAACAGCTTAGTACTCCCCTTATCTGTAACTTTATGTTTTCCTCAATGCTTCAATTGGAATTCACAATGTGCAAACTGAAACTGAAAAGTTCTCAATTTAAACTAGGTAAAGTGAACCATCATAATAGGCATAATTTTTATTGCCCGAAATAACCGTGGGGTAGATGGTAACATTCAATATGACTTATTACCCTCCACTGGTAATATATTTTTTTTCCAAGTAACACAGTACAAGTGTACAACTAAGACACTCAAAAAACACGCACATGTACTCACCCATATGAACACATGCATGCACAAACTACCCTATGAGCTCATCGGGAAGGTTGGGCCAGCTTTATCTTGAGATTCATGAAGTCACCTGGGTGTCTCGCTTCGAAGAGGACATCGTCTCTCACTAAAAGATAATTAGCCATAAATGCAACACGTACGTCCTTTTGGGACTTAAACCCATGTGAGTTGGTTCCATCACAATGAACCTAACCAGCTAAGCTATGCTACCTCCTATGAGGCAATAAATTATCGTAATTGTAATATTTATATCTATGGTTATTTTTTTGAAAGTCAATTGATGTGCTAAATCATAGCGAAAAGGGTTTTCCATTGATCCTAATGTGACTTACAAAGAACAAATGACTTGATTGGATAACGTGTTGACAAAAACGATGCATATATGCACGTTACAAAACCAGCTTATTCACAATTCTATGCAATCATGAACATGATTATATAAAAGTCACGACCCTATATCATATTTGAAGGCCAGGGTAAAAATCTCTTCTTCTTCTTCTTCTTCGCCCTCCTCTGCGCGTGCCGTCACGCCAAGACGCCACATCATCTCCTCCGCCCATCAGCGGCGACGGAGGCGAGCCTCCAGCAGCGGATCTGAGCCGCCATCATCCCGTCATCGTCCACCCCATAAAGCACTGCCCTGCCGCGTTTCCCCTGAGCGCATCGCCATGGCTTGCCGCTCCGTCCTGCCGCAACCTGCCGCGCGCGATACTCTACTGCGCCGAGACCTGCAGCATGACGCCGTGCCGAGACCTGCAGCGGCCTGGCAATCACCGCACGCACGCCTTGCATCGCCGTACGACGCTGCGCGCTCGTCTCCCTGCACGTTTGCCCACCTGCTGCCGTGCGCCGGCTCGCCTGCCTTTCTGCTCCGTGTTGCTGGTGGAGAAAGAAGAGGGCGACACGCGATATGGTTGACGGGCTTTGTCTAACAAACGGGTCCCACACGGCTGAGGTTTATAGGCTACCGCTGGAGTTGGATTCGAAAATCGGGGTTTCATATTTACAAGCCAGCCTCCAAATGTCTTTTTGGTACTCAATCATATATGCTCGGCTGAAGATACTCTAATGAAAGGATGTGGTATACGTACGGGGAGCGTGGCCCTCTCTGACCACTGTAAGTCACAATAGGATTTTATAGATCTTGTAATTGTCCGCAACAACTATCTTTTTGGATTAAATACTGTACACAATCTAGTGAGCATGTGCTTGATGTTTTACATAATGTTTTGTGTTCTTGAAAGCATCACTGTTTTGTATTGGTACAAAGATAAACATCATTGTTTTAACATCTCCATATTTTCAAACTATTAGTAGATAAAGTTTCTAAAGTCAGATACAATGATGTTGTTTAAATGATAGGTATTTGTAAGCTGGAGCAAGTTTTAGGAACTTATTCAATTAGGAGATTTTCTTGGAAATATTTTTTTAGGAAAACATAAAGTTTATACAATTTTGCATGTGAGGTTTATTTGTTCGATAATTCCTCTTCAACAACATTGATATCTTTTGAAACATTTATAGCGATCAATACCTGCATAAAATGTGTTCAGGATCAATATATTACCAGGAAAAGACCGACAGGCACATAAAAGTGATTCATTTGTGCAGGATCAATGAATCTTACCAGGAAAATAAAACATTATTGATTCCTTATTATAACCCAAATGCTCAGTAGATATATATGATGTTTATTATGTTGCCTTGCATTTCATATGAGCACAGACCCAAAAAGTTCTCGACATAAGAACATGTTGAAGTTTACTTCTAATACTCTTGTCTTTTTATGGGTGGCCACTTTACTTTTCTTACCAGCACTTTCAGGCACCCGACCACCCAGATTTCATTCAGGTGTTCATTCAGGTGTGCATATCTCTTACAACATACATTGGTCAAAGAGACCTTACTGCTTCCTGCTTAACACTTCCAACAAATAGCCTTTGTTTTATCGCTTTTTCCAGAGTTTCAAACAATTATATGTGTCTCTTAAAGCCTTTTTTTGGTGGCTCTGTATATGTGATTATTGATTAAGTTTCTTTTTTGTGTTCAGATGAGAGCGCAGAAAATATCATTCAACATATGTCAAAGTGTTGACTATTATCCAAGTCCTGTTCCAGTCCCTCCGAAACACAATGGGCTTAATTATCTTGATAGAGGTATCTTGAATACTTTTGGTTTTAATTATCTAATGGGCTTGAATATTTCAGGGAAGCGTGCATATACGGTTTTTAGTCTTGAATATTATTGAGAGGCATTTTATGAATTGGTCAAATCATGTCCGCTGATATCGTACATATTCCCATAGGTCTACATACCAGGCTGAATCAAAGTGAGAGGACAAAGGAGGACAAACATTCTCCAAGTTGATACCTGTTCGTTTGCAGAAAGAAAAAGGAAGAAGTACTCCTAGCAACTAGGGATAGAGGAATAAGGAGTATCGTTGCAAGAGAGGGTAAATGGCGAGTAGTAGAATGCAGACTAATTGTGTGAACATGCCTAAAAAAAAGGCTTCATTCTGACTTGTGTAGTGCTTCCGAATATTGTCATAACTAGAGGTCTTGATTTCGGGTCCTTGTTGCTGCCGTTTGGTTAAGAATTGAAACTCACTTTTCTAACAAGGTTGCAGCATATATGGATATATATCTGCACATGAATAGGATATTTGAAGTTCCACTAACAAGATGCTCGCCATTAATGACCATATTAAGATGAGGATATGAGCCGACAGGGATATATATGGCAGTGTGAGTAACAAAAGGGACGGACCTCGGCATTCACTTGAACGCCTAATTATTTTGACAACACATGCATTACACATACTACATCCGGGTATGTGTGTAAATAATACATGATAATCAGGCCAAATCTCCTCTGCTATGCTTTGTGCAAAACTGAAAATTGGGCTCCTAAGGGTTCGCTACTTTGACAAAACGTTTATAGCATAGACTATTGTACATTACAATCAAGATACTCCATAGATGCACAATAACCAGGCAATGCAACTTAAATACTCAACAAAGCTGTGTTTTTTTTTAGGAAAGGAGCTGGACTTTTCAAGCAAGATATCCTACAGATTACTCTAAAGAAAAAACTAAAAAAGGCTAGAAAAAGAGAATGATCTTGCAAACTGATTATGCTGGCCGAGTAATCTGTTTTATTAGAAAATCTGGCCGATTAATCTGTTTTCATTAGAGAATCTGGCCGAGTAATCTGTTTTTATTAGAAAATGGCCGATTAATCTGTTTTTATTAGAGAATCTGGCCGATTAATCTGTTTTTATTAGAGAATCTGGCCGAGAAATCAAACCATTTCAGAGAGACTAACCAAAACACCGCAAAGAAAATTCAGTCATCCTATGGGCCCCAGGTCGCTACCAACAGCCCAAATAGCCACACGCGGACAGCCCAGTGCACATCTACTCCCCCGGTTGAACGACTGCTAGACTTATGCGGACACGCGGAAGAGATGCACCTATGCGCCTGGACGACTTCCCTCAAAAAGAAAAAAAAAACTATGCGTCTGGACGAGCCCCAAATCCTCGGGAATCTTCCCTGACGCACAGGGCAACGCGCGAGCGTCCGACGCCCACGCGATTCCGCCCTTCACACTGTGCTTCTTCCTCCTCTCGACGCGGCCCAACCATCGCGGCCCATCACCGTCAGAGCTCGCCGGCGATCTTCCCCGCGCCGCCGCTGCCGACGAGCGTGCCGTAGAATCCCTTAGTGTGCGTGGTTTGTACCCCAAGAGTCTATACCGGCTCCTCCGGGCATAGCTACCGGCGGTGAGCCGGAGAATTTAGGGTGGCGGCGGCCGGAGAATTTAGGGCGGCGGAGGCCCGGAGAATTTAGGGCGGCGGCGGGCCGGAGAATTTAGTGTGGGTGGGGGTTGCGGGGGCATCGTGAGGAAGACGATGAAGTTTCATGGGCCATGGGCTGCGTCTTGCTTGCTGGGCCGGGTGGCGGCTCGCGGGGGCGTGGGCGCCAGGCGCGCGCGCGTTGCTCAGGTCGGAAGGGACGGGCTCCCCCAAATCCCGGGCTCAAGGGGCCCTTGAAGATTCCCAAGTGTTTCGGTTGCATAGTTTTTTATTTTTTTAGAATCTTCAAAGGTTCCAAGTGTTTCAGTTTGCCAGATACTCTCTCTGTCCTAAAATATTTGACGCTTTTGACTTTCAGACACTATGTTTGACCGCTCGTATTATTCAATTTTTTTACGCAAATGTTATTTATTTTTTTATAACTTGTTTAAACATTCGAGATACTTCAAGCATGACATGTTTGTTTTGTTGTTTGCACAAAATATTTGAATAACACAAGTGGTCAAAATTGATGTCTGAAAGTCAAAGCCGTCAAGTATTTTGAGACGGAGGGAGTAACGTTCAACGAAAGAGACAACACTTGGGTCCCTTGAAGATTCTAAAAAAAAAAGGAACTTTCGCCCCTTCAATGAACATCTCTTGATGGCGCTGAATTCCACAGCAATCTCGTTCATCACGAATCCTGTTGGCCCTGGCACAACTTTGCGAACCTCGGCCCTCACACCTCGTGTCGTGCGCAGGACCCTCCTGCTGTGCCCGATTCCGCACACTGCTTGAGCTCCACTGCCGCGACCTAGGATCCTAGCCGTCCAAGCAGCTGCCTCTACAATGCCCAGTTAAGGTTCTTTCAAGGGGAGGCAGCCACGGTTGATATCGTGAAGCAGGGCGATAGACATGGAGGGCTGTAGATCCGGTCTTCTGCAATTTTCTGAAAGTTTTGATCTTTTTTAATTTGGAAAAAGTGGCTTCAACAAACGACGGGTGGAACAGATAACAATTTTCAGAATTTAGGTCCAAATAAGGTCCGGTTTTGCAATTTCTCATCAAATTTTGACACCCATAAGAAAATGGGCACATATGTCCTGGCAAAGCAGGTGTTTTCACTCGGTGACGTTCTTCTAGATCGTTATTTTGATGGAATTAGGTCTTCTCAACAACAGCATGGACATGACCCACAAGCAATGAAAAACCACATTCCAATAACAAGGTTAATGTCATCTAAAAATAAGAACCTTGTTCATGAAATAAGAAAATAAAAATAAGTACCAAAATCTTCTTGCTGCGCGAGATGTAAAATCTGATTTAGGCATCGAATGCTACCAGTACCCACAAATAATCACTACCACCAAACGTTCTTTCTGAAATGCTTTATAGACGAGTCAATCATTCCGGCAAAAAAAAAACAAAAAACAAAAAAAAAGACGAGTTAAGCATGATACATCACCAAATAGTAATTCCTGCCAGAACCATCTACACACCAAATAATAACATGTTTTTATCGCGCATTGCTTTTCTTGGACTATTATATACGCTTGAAAATAGCATTGTGTTGCTTGAAACATCCAGGTGAAAGGGCAACATGAGATTGAGAAAGAACCGAACGATTTCCTACAACCATTTACTCCCACAGGAATGGAAGACATCATGAAACTGGCTACCGCTCAGAGTCTCTACCGCACTTTGTTCAACATGCAGGATTCGTCTATTGATGTTTAACTGTGCACCACCAGCAGCTGTGCAATATGCCGATCTCAACGAAGCCGGCTGCCGGGACACGGTAGTGGTAGAGGAAATTTCAAGTGTGTATTATTAGCTGGAGCACCGTATAGAATGATTTGGCATTGAACGCTTGAATGTGTGTTAGTCCTGGCATTCGATCAATAAAAGGATCTAGTATTCCCCGATGCGGACTTCCAACATTCAAGATCAACATGCATGTCGTTACACCACTTTTGTAACCATCATCATCACAAGATGCAAATATGGAAAAAAATTAAGATTTACATCAAAAGTCTTGTCGATCGTTAGATCTTACAGCAAAATGGAGTTTAGCTAAAGGTTAAGCTCTAAAACAAGCATTAACATAACAAGGACAAGGTTAAGTTCTCCATTCTTGTCAAGGTTACTATGCAGCGCGATCTTCTTGCCGAGTCATGCTGACGCTAGTGGTGCTCTCGATTGGACAGCTTCCCAACCCAAGAATCAGCTCCAGCCCCCTCCCTCCTCGCATCTGGCAAGCTAGAGGAGTGAAACCATTCTGCTGTCCAAAAGTAGGATAGCATAGTTTCACTTCTTTTCTAGAGCGCAGCGCTTGTCCCGCTATGTTTTTACTTTTCTGCAGAATCCACCTGGTTCCCGTCTTCTTTGAGCTCACCGTTGCTGGCGAATCCGGATGTGCGTGCTCATTCGAGTTTTGGTGGCCCTAGCTCTGGAGATTGTCCAGCCTCTGTGGCTAGATGCCAGTCGATTGAAGAAAGCCAACAACACCCGTGTTCTCCTCCACCGTTGCCCTCTCCATCACGTCGACGAAGACCAAGGTCTCCATCTCCGCCACCAACCACGGACCTCCCTCAACCCATCAGATGGGCCCTCATGTTAGCCATGGACGCTTTGGTTCGGCCCCAACATGGCTTCAACGCAGATGGACCCTCATGTTAGCCATTGGACTGGTGATAAAAAATGTACGTTTTTGCATCAAAATATCAAAATTGTGAAAATTTTCTGCAACATACTCAATAAGTTCTAGTTCTCAGAACATGTGTTGAAATAAGAGCTTATTTAAAAAAATCAAAAAATGGAAGGTCTATCAAATACCACAACGGCACAACCATCCAGAATCAACCACTCTGCACATGAAGCAGTAATAACAGAGTGTTACCACATATCATCTTCGCGGCAACATTATATATGCTTCATGCTAGCATTGTCGTGCTTCACCTTTTTACCCTTTACTTGGACACAGCCAGGAGAAAGAGCCAAAGGAAATTGAGAAAGAGCCGGAAGGTAACCACAAACACATGTCCTACGGGAATGGAAGACATCAGGATATTGATTACCTTGTCCATGCCTTGACAAACCTTTATCCACGTGAATCCTTCTTGGATTCATGTCTAACAGTCCGCGACGGGTGCAGCAACGGGAAACATAAGAACAACGTGGCAATGGAAGCGCGATCCCCTGCGTCCTATGACGGGTCCACCCGCCAGCACCATGTCTATGATTATCTGGAACTGATAGAATTTCTGGTCTGCAACCAAAGCACCGCCTGGTAGAACATTTCAGCATGTAAGGTTAGCAAGCAAAACACGGCTTTTTCTTTGACGAAAAAAAAACAAACCGGTGCCTGCATGGACTACTCCATTAATTCTCCATTCCCTCTGTTCATCGGCTGGCACGCGCACAGAGCCACGCGGCCATCTCTCTGCTCCACACCAACTTCCTTCACCCTCTTGCAAGCGTGCCCTCTCTCTCGCTCTTAAATCGCAGCATCCGATCGATGCTCATTCACTCACTCTCTCCGCCAGTCGCTTGTCTTTCGCAAGAGAAGGTTGCAAAGTGAAAAATAATTGTACGGCACCGGTACTACACAGGAAATATGACACCATTTTAATACAAGGCCACATGTTCGGATAAAAAAAAATATCAAAGATTTCTCTTCCTCTGCTCAGTCCTAACATAACAATGTAGTCTCAGTTGCACCGTCATGGATCGGTGCTTCAACGGTGAAGCACGGCGGACACGCTCACTGTGGCCGTGCTTCAATCTGGTGCCATTCTGTCAACGCAAGTGATTTGCTGACAAATGTAGATGGCGGTCGTCAAAGCTCTATTCTTCCAATACCTCATCCACCATGGATGCAAACTCCAAGGATGAGGAGGCAGCTAGTGGGGACTCTTTGATTTTGATTTTTGATGCAATAGTTGGGGTCTTCCTGTACGGAGCGACCTTAAAACATCTGGAAGTAAGCATGCGGAGATAGAAATATGGAGGTAGTACCCTGAATAGTGCAATACAAGTATTTCCAATTCGTCTCCTTATTACAATGAGCCCTTATGCTGGTATTTATAGAAAGATTGAAGGTCATTTCCCCCTAGGTAACGGTACCCCTGTTTAACCATTATATGCCAGAAAAACCGATGTCATACATGATGCCGTTCTAGTTTGCTTCGTCAAATAGTCGCTGAAGGTCATTGAGGTATGGCAATATTGCCTTTGATAATTTGGTATTATCCTCGCTGCATCACCTTCGCTTTAATCCTAAGATGTCATTTCCCCCCAATATTTTGGGATTACTACAGGCTTATGGCACAAACTTCCCTTGTTCGACTGCGAGACTGAACAAAGTGAGCCGTAACGGATCCACGAGGACTTCAAGATCAAAATTGATCAAAATCCTTCACTTATAATGCCCACAAAGCACAACTGTTGAGTTAGGCCGAGTTGGCGCTTAGATTCTTTGTGCGTATGCCTGAATGAAAATTGATCAAAAATTTGACACCATAAGGAAATGGGTTGGAACAATAAAAATTTATTGAGGCACAAAAATGCTAGCGAAGCAAATATTGTTAATCTGTATTTAGCAAGATATTCCGAGTGAAACAAGCTCCCTGAACTATGGAATACTTTATCATATGCATGAAGCCATGGACTGATGGACATAATATTACTGGTAAGATTAGTTCAAATGTTCCCTCCTAGAATTTAATGTTCTCGAGAGAACCCCCAGATCTCTCTCTCCCAAAATTCCATGTGCTCGATCACATAATAAAATCGAGGATTTGTACTTCAAAATGCAATATATTGTTGTTTATTTTTCATTTTACTTTAAAAAATGGTATGCACTCATGGAAATATAACAACCCACAAGAATCATCCAGTTTGTGCACATGAAGCATTAATAACTTTGTATTACCATTTTGGTAGTACCATTATATATGCTTGATACTAGCATTGCTTGGTTCGCCCTTTAACCCTTTAGCTGGCACAACCAGGGGAAAGAGCCACAGGAAACTGGGAAAGAGGCGGAACAACGTAACAACAAACACATTACTGCTACGGGAATGGAAGACACCAGGAGATGGGGTACTTCGTCCATGCCATGACCAACTTTGTTCCACGTTTCATGTCTAACTGTGCAGCAACGGAATAGTGAGGCAAGAATGAAGAACACGAAGGCAACGGAGGCACGGAGCAATGCGTCTTGTCGTGAGTCAACAGAACACCATGCAGATCCTTACTTTTCTACGATTATTCTTCTGTTAGTATGTACAGCATGCATCTCCATACCTTCTAGGGAGAACTGCAAACCAGAATAAACCTTTACCTGCTTATATATATTCCAGACCATATAGTCATCATATTCTGAAAATAAAGGTTTTGATCATTAAAAATAATGGTGAGTATTAAAATGTTACTACCAGTTCATGAAAAATGTAAAATTTGATCCAGATATCGAGTGGTACAACTATTTACAAATAATAAAAATCACTTTCCTCAAAAATAAAATAATCACAACCTCTGAACTTTATTGTGTAACTATAAGCGTGTGAAAAAAATGACTGTAAATTTGAAAACCCTACAACGAACTATTTTGGAGAAAGTTCCAGAAAACTACAACTTTGAATACTTATTGCAAAAGGCTACCACAGTTTTGGCACTTGTTCAAAACCATGAAAATCTCCACGCGTCCACCTGTGATCCTCTACGACATGGAACAGGATGGGCCCAAATGTCAGCCACTTCAATGGTGAGAAGGTTGTAGATTTGCAATTGAGAATGCAATGTTTATAGGTTTCTGCAACGTGCTCAAGTACTTGTGTTTTGCAGCAACATGTGATGGAATAAATAGTTGTAAATTTTGACATTTACTGACAAAAAGGTAGATTCACTGAATATTAAAGCCTTCCCAAACTATCCAACTGTGCACATAAAACAGCAATTAACATGCTCACGACGCTTGATTTTGCCTTATATATGCCTTATATTTGCTTCTTATACCGCGCCATTGGCTCTGTGAAAACCAATCCAACCATGGCTTTTGGAAGAAAAACGAAAGCCTGCGTGGAGAAGTATGGCCCATCAATTGCTCTCTCTCTCTCTCTCTCTCTTCCCCCCCTGAGTGTGTGTGTGTGTGTTAGCGCTAGTGCTGGGACTCGGGCCGCGCTAGTGCCGGCACGGCACGGGCCCGTCGTGCTTCGTGCCATTCCGTGCCGTGTCGATCGGCCCAACATAGCAAAAATGCGGCCGGGCACGACACGGTGCACGGTGGGCCGTCGTTGGGCCGTGCCAAGCACGGGCACCGCCCGGTTTCAATAAAAGACTCTTTCAGAAATCCATTTTCAACGTGGAGAATACGCATTTTTGTTGTTTGAATTTTTTTTATAGTGTTACATGGATAAAATAATTTTAAAAATTCCACCAAAATTACAATAGCATAGGACAGATAAATTACATGTTTATATCAAATTTGAGCTCCACGTGAGTTTTTGCAATTTTTATCTCCAAAAATACATCGAATTTTGAACTCAATTTTGGTATGGAGCTGTTCCAAGTCAATACCAACCTCTATAAGTTTTGAGAATTTTTTTCAACAATGTTTGCATGAATGTGTGTTCAAAATTTACTAAACGATATAGAAGATAATGAGCTTTTGTTTTTTCACAAAGTTCCTATATGTAGATATGTAGAAGTACTTCCACACAAAAAATTACTTAAAAAATGAAATTGGTTGGAGATTAAAAAAAAGGTGAAGATAATGGTGAATAGTGTCCATTGGTGTATTGATTTATACATACAAAATTAAGCTATAGAAGTTTGCATACAACGATTCCACATGATAGAGATGATTTTTTGAAGATTATAGAAAAAAGAGTCATTGAATTCGGACCACATATGCAAAATCTATACAAGTTTATATTTTTAAATATGAATCAAAATAACAAAACTAACGTTGGTTAAAGAACTTAAAACACACACACTACCGGGCCAAATCCGGGCCACTGGGCCGCTTTCGGACCGTGCCGGCCCGAGTATGGCCCATATAACAGTGTCATGACGTGCCGCCCGATGGGCCGCAAACCCGGCACGACACAGCCCGTCATCTCGGGCCTGGCTGGCACGGCACGAAACCCTATCGGGCCGGGTCGTGCCACGTGCCATGCCAAACGTACAGGCCACGGCCCACCCAGATTTGGCCCGGCCCAAGTCCCAGGACTAGTTAGCGCACTGCAATGTAGCCTTAGTGAACGCACGGCAGTCGTGTTGACTGTTTTCATGCTTCGTGCTGGTTCTATTCCAGGTGCCTCAGGGAGCCGTACAAGCTGTTGCTACAGCCAGTCCTCCAGCAACAGCCGGACATATTGCCGCATACTGTGGTTCTTCTTTGGCCAACAATAATCAATTAACAAATGGAAATGCGCCCAAAATTGTCGTCGCCATCACCGTCGGAATCTATTGTCGTAAACCGTCGAAAATGATGCTTATGTAAAAGGTCTGTGTGTGATGATTGCTCATACTAAAGGATTAAGCATTATGGGTTGAAATACCCTCTCCTCTCCCTTCAAATAAATTGAGAGAGATCATTTGTGTGTGCTAATAAAGTGGCTATAGCATATATCTGTGCATTAGAGAGATATTTGCTGTATGCGACTCCAGTCCGTCGCCAAGCCTACCGCCCTCGCCGCCGCCGCCACAACCTCGACGCCCGGCAAGTGTAGACCAGCCCCATCACATGGTGACAAGATCCAAAGTTGGAATCCGCAAGCCGAACATGAAGTATGCCCACACCGCGACGGCCACGCCCATCTCGCCGATTCCATCATCCGTTCGTGCCGTGCTGCAAGATCCGAACTGGCGCGACGCCATGGAGGCCGAGTTTTGAGCTTTGCAGGCAAACAACACGTGGTCACTCATCCCACGTCCGCGCGGCGAACACGTGGTCTCCGGCAAATGGATCTTCAAGCATAAGCTCAACCCCGACGGCAGTCTTGAGCGGTACAAGGCCAGGTGGGTCGTTCGCAGCTTCATGCAGCTCGCCGGCGTCGACTTTGGCGAGACGTTCACCCCCGTCATCAAGCCAGCAATGAATTGGATGTCTCCAACGCCTACCTCCACGGCCATCTCCAGGAATGGATGCTCTGCCAGCAGTCTGTCCGCTTTGTCGACGACACAATGCCCGGCGCCGTCTGCTTGCTGTCCAAATCCCTTTATGGACTCAAACAGGCACCGCGCGCATGTTTCACGTGATTCGCCCAGTACATCTCCACCATCGGGTTCACGGCTACTCGGTCGGATTCGTCGCTGTTCGTTCTGAAACAAGGCGGCGACATGGTCTACCTCCTCCTTTACGTCGACGACATGATCCTTAGCGCCTCGAGTGAACGCCTGCTTCGCGTGATCATCGCCAAGCTTCAATCCGAGTTCAAGCTGAAAGACATGGGGCCGCTCAGCTTCTTTCTCGGCGTCGATGTACAGCGCACGAGCGGCGGATTCTTCCTGAGGACCTACTTCAACAAGCCGGCATGACGAACTACAAGCCCATCAACACCCCCGTCGACACCAATGGCAAGCTCTCCGGCGACAAGGTCGACAACCCCACCGAGTACCGTAGCATGGCCGGAGCGCTTCAGTAGCTGACCATCACCCGCCCCGACATCGCCTACGCCGTCCAGCAATGCTGCCTCCACATGCATGATCCACACACAAGTCATCTGGCCGCCCTGATCAAATGCGTCATGCGCTACATCTGCGGCACCACTTCTCACGGCCTCCACCTCACGGGCTCCTCATCGACGGCGATCACGGCGTACTCGGATGCTGACCGGGTGGGTTGTCCCGACACGCGACGTTCCATGAGCGGCTTCTGCATCTTCCTCGGCGACTCCATGGTGTCCTGGTCATCCAAGCGACAAGCCACCTCGTTCTAGCGCGGAGGCGGAGTACAGAGCAGTGGCGCACGCTGTGGCTGAGTGTTGCTGGCTGCGGCGGG
>LAPY01000240.1:243619-256051 GCA_000970635.1 Eragrostis tef
GGCTGCGGCAGCTCCTCGGCGAACTGCGCTGCCTGTCCCGAAGGCCACCGTGGCGTATTGCGACAACGTATCGGCCGTGTACATGACGAGCAATCTGGTGCATCACAAGTGAACGAAGCACATCGAGCTGGACGTACACTTTGTTCGGGAGAAAGTGGCACTCGGCGAGTTACGAGTTCTTCATGTTCCAACGACACCACAGTTCGCCGATGTCATGACCTTCCACCGTCGACGTTCAGTGATTTCCGCTCCAGTATCTGCATTGCCAAAGGTCCAAGCTGATACTGAGGGGGGGGGGGGGGGGTTTCTCGCCCGGGTCATGCGCCAAGAATGCGTCGTGCGCGCCGCATGCGCGTCGTGCGATTAGCTCGCCTCCGTCCGCGTCCACGCTCTCTGGAGTCTCGCTCAAGCTCTACCGGATGTGTCCGTAGATATAGGATCAATCCGCTGCCTGGCAGCCCTGTTGTACATGTATAAATACCTCACATTGAGGATTGAATGAATGCGATTGATTCTCTCAAACTCTTACACTGAGCGATCTCATTAAGAATTGATGGATACTAGAGCTGTGTCGTTACCGACTACAGCACCCTAAGGACATGGTACTAGAATACTAGATCTATTCTCTTCTTGCCTAATCCTCAATGACTACCTAACCTCTTTCTTATATAGAGACTCACTACTAACCCTAGCCGTGCTAAGTAGCCGCCGCTATAGTGGGCCGTGCTACTGTAGCTCATCAGCCCATGACTATGCCCATGACATTTCACCCCTCCTTTGTAAGCAGCTCGTCCTTGAGCTGCAGTCTAGACTTGATGACTCAACCCGACACGACACTGTGGACAAAACCTGACACGATACTAAGCCTTTTACATCTCGGCTTAGTTTATTTTCTACTAAAATAATACCTTAACCTTGGACCTTTATTCTCGCCGTTGCCTCATGATGGTCCCCCATCCGGATGCACTAAGAGAAAGAAAATTACTGGGGCTCCATGGATGAAGCTCAGCAGCAGCAGCAACATCTAGAGCCTTCACGGGAGCAGCAGGAAAGGAACGGCACGTGATGCTGCTCTTTTTTTCATTCCTCTCCGCCGTGTTCAGGATTAAGTGGCCGTATCCTGCCTCGTCCCTGCCCAAGCCGGCCTGCTCCTCTGGTTGATGCCGTTCCAGTGAAAGTGCCCCGACCGGTGATCCATGGGAGCTCGAGCATGGGAGGCTGTGGGACGGATCTCGGACTGGCACCACTGCCTCGCGGCGCGTCTTTCCTGGTAAAGTGCGGCCCTCTCGAGCAGGCATGACTCCACGATGGGGTGGCCCGATGACGCCCTCCACGAAACCGCCAGGTCCAGCGGGCGCGAGGTCCCTTCCATGGTGGCTGCGGGATCGATCAGCGAGCGCGGTCCCCCTGCTCGATGGGGGGCAGTCCTGAACACCTCAACAGACCAACACAAGTTATTTCTACACATTTTGTCCTCACTCGTGCGCACCTAGGAACAACTTCCCGGTCGATCATCCATCCAGAAATTGCTCCAGACCAAGCACCAACACAAGTTTTTTGTACACACTTTGTCCTCACTCGTGCGGACCCGGGAACGGCTTCCTGGTCGGTCACCCATCGCGAAATTGCTCCAAGCCAAGCACGCTTAACCTCAGAGTTTTTTTGAGATGAGCTTCTAGAAAATAAGTTGCAACTTGTTGACATGAGTATTCTATTAATCCTATTAAGCCTTGGGCTGGGATTTTACATACTCACCCCCTTAGAAGATTGACGTCCTCGTCGGTCAACCCCAATCCAAGAATGTTCTCTCTTAGCCACGTCTGTATGTCCAGTGCCAGCGCATGTGCAATGCTGTGTGACCACTCTGGGCGCACACCAGCCATGCGCACCATGCCTGCGCCATTGCGCCCACACGCGCCCGTGAAACCGCGAGAGTCGGCTCTGATACCACTGTAGCATCCCGCCTACCTGAGGCCGGGCTCGAAGACCTGACAGCCCTGTAGGACCTCTAGACTATCCACACAGACCAACACAAGTCTTTTATGGACACTTTGTCCTCACTCATTGGCACCCGGGAATGACTTCCTGGTCGGTCACCCATCCCAAATTTGCTCCAGACCAAGCACGCTTAACCTCGGAGTTCTTTCAATATGAGCTTTCAGAAAAGAAGTTGTAACTTGATGACATGAGTATTCTATCAATCCTATTAAGCCTTGGGTCGGGATGTCACACCAGCAAAGGTTGTTGCGCGTCGTTGCCGCCCGATGCAAGTGTATCGCTCCCTCTTGAAGATGAAGCGATGGGAAGGTGCCAAGGAGGGCGATGGGGAGTGCCGACCAGCAGATTGTGGTGACGGCGACACGACATCTGGTTGAGCTGCTCCCTTTGCTTCCTCAGCTGCGCACTCATCTTTGCGATGATTGCCTTCATCTCTTCCAGTATGGCTAATGCCCCATCGACACAGGCTTTGATGTCCACAGCTGGACACGCCATGGCTGCCCACGTTGGCGGCGTCCATGGGGATGGCGGCAGCAGAAGCAGTGACGGCGTGTCAGGATCGGCGGTAGGTCGTGAAGGCTGCGCCACAACTGGCCTCATGGGCAGTGCCCATAGGGATGGCGACGGCAAAACCAGAAGTGGCGCAGATCGGTCGGCAGCAAAAGCCATTGATCAAAACCAAGGCTAGCTGATACCAATTGTCAAACTAAGAGACAACCCTGGACCCAAGGGGCACGGCCTCGCCGATGGTGGCAGCCGCACCCTAAAGGCAGGGGACTAGGATACTAGATCTATTCTCTTCTTGCTTCATCCTAATGACTGCCTAACCTCTTTCTTATATAGAGGATGACCTCTAACCCTAGGCGTGCTACAGTAGCCGCCGCTACAGTGGGCCGCGCTACTGTAGCCCACCAGCCCATGACAGTAGTGTGGCGCAGATCGGTCGGCAGCAAAAGCCATTGATCAAAACCAAGGCTAGCTGATACCAATTGTCAAACTAAGAGACAACCCTGGACCCAAGGGGCACGGCCTCGCCGATGGTGGCAGCCGCACCCTAAGGGCCGGGTACTAGGATAATAGATCTATTCTCCTCTTGCCTAATCCTTAATGACTGCCTAACCTCTTTCTTATATAGAGGCTGGCTCTTAACCCTAGGCGTGCTACAGTAACCGCCGCTCAGTGGGTCGCGCTACTGTAGCCAACAGCCCATGACTCTGCCCATGACATGGATTCACAGTTTTTGTTACACGTCCTACATAAACATATGGGTGCACGATGCAACAGCTCTTGGCTTCTTGCCATGGTGGCCGTCACGTCCAATGGTGTATGTTTACCCTTTGTGGAAGGAAGACCAAAAGATGGAGAGCAAGTATATTTTTATGTGGCCTCGTTTTGTTAACTTGCCCATGCGTGGAATGTTGAGGATACACATATCTATACGGCTAACGTAAGTGATCAGCCTGCTTCCTCACGTGATTTTCCATCTTATTATACTTGTGCTACGAGTAGTAAAGGAGATCGATAAATTTTGTGGCGCCCTCCAGTTTTGCCAAAGCATGTGCTATGTCAGCTGAAAAGGACCTGTCTGCTCGTGGAAGGTCTGTCATTAAATTTTCTTTTATTGGAACTCAGAAATGATCGTTGAGGAAACTCCATCTGCTCTTTTATGCCTCTACTTCTGTTTCATTAGTTACGTTGATATAGTACAGATTGCATCATGATAGCTGTTAAGGTCACCCGAACTTATCCTATGCATGCTTCTTTTTCAACACAACAAATTTGAAGTGCCAACTTACTGTTAAATTAATTCAAAAGCTTAACAAAATGTTTCCGAAATAAAACAGATGCACAACTATTTTTCTCTAATCATTTCATCGAGTATTTGGCATACAGGAACAATGGCGTAATGCCACTGTGCTAATATCGAGCCTCCCAGCTATCTTATAAGCATCATACCGCAGAGTCGTGACATGATTTTTTTTGGACGCCAACACATGACATGAATCTTGATTATTTGATGGATCAAGAAGGCTCTGTCAATCGATGTTGTTGCCACAGACAGGGGTAATGCTAATCAGTGGCGGAGGATGGAAAAAAATTAAGGTATGGCGAAGCAAAAGGTGTGGCCAATTCGCCAGACACCACGCGCCCGCCGCTCCCAGACACGATCGCCGCCTTGCGGGTTAGTTTGTTTTGATCGTGACTCTCCGTCTCCCAAAGAAACGAACAGAATTCACGATGGAAAACAGAGCTGCGGCAAGTCGAGTAGACGGGCACATGCCTCACGAGTCACGACCAGACCAGTATACAGCACTTGTTGGCTCATGAAACGGTTCGACAACCTGATACTGCTTCGCCTCCGGTGGTGGTGCAACTTCCTTGACGAGTTTCTCATGGCGAACTGTGAACAACAGACAGGTGTAAGAGGAATAGATTGTTGTATAATGCGGTGAATTGTATTGCATTGAGCCCCTCGGCCGGTATATATTAGATTACATGACTTGGAGAGCAAGACACCTCCCAGGATACATATGGCAGTTTTAGATACATAATCTAACCTACCAAATATACTCTAACATCCCCGCAGTCACAACGGGAGAAGAAGCCGAAGGTAAAAGTCGACGGACTGACATCCCCCCGCAGTTGAAGCGTTGTAGTGGTGCGGATGCTGCGACTGGAGAGAAAACCGACGAGTAGCTCATGCGGATGATAGCCCTTTGTGCCGAGTGTCGAGGTAACCAAAGCTAGGGCATGTAGCCATGGTCGATGAGGTCGTGCTTGAGGTAGCCGTGGTCGACGAAGCCGAAGTAGAGGTTGCCATTTTCGAGGAAGCCGCACATAAAGCCACGGACGCAGGGAGGCGCCAATGTGTGGGTACGCGAAGAGGTGTCTGGAAGAAGACGGCGACCCGGTCAAGGCACCGTGAAGAAGAAGGTCGATGCTGAAGTCGATGCTGTCGAGACCGCCATAGGCGAAGCGTGCTCCGGGTTTGCCAGGCGTTGCCAATACCGAGTGCGCCAAGAGAGAGACCATCCACGATCATACACCAGTGTCAGAGGGGATCAGCAGAGAAGGACTCCACGACGGTCGCGGCGCGTAGAGCGGAGAAGAAGAGAGTGCCGACGCAACGCAGTTGTCGGAGTAGTGGTGGACGACCTCTGGTGATGTGGTCATGGTGGACGAAGACTGAAGACGTGGCTAAACCAGCGGCCAGAGGTGGCAACGCGGGTAGCTTGTAGATGCGCGGCGGCGTTGCTCGAAGTAGGCGAAGAAGTGTGACGAAGACCATGCGTGTAGACGATCCGGGGTCGTCGGTGCGCGAGAACGGCGATGAAGATGCACGACGAGTGCCACAATAGACCAAGTTGAGCCTTGGAAGGCGCTTCTCAAGTCGGTGGTGATCACGGGCGGTGGCGCTACGGCCCGAAGAGGCGACGCAACGGCAGTACAAAGCTTGAAGGCGTGGTACGCGACCTCGACGACGACGCCGCGCGCATAGCCGGCTGATCAGACCGACGTGCGCGCGGGAACACGACGATGCCGCACAGTTGAAGACGTGGTGGCGGCGATGTCGAGGACGTCTCGATGGTGGTGATGACAAAGAATCAGCGTGAAGACGTGTAGTCGAGGTAGCCGGACAGCAGTAACGCGGTGAAGGCGTCCCTCCCTGGAGCGTCAAGTGCCCGGCTGTTGGAGACGAAGTGTAGGCCGGTGTTGTCGATGCCGATGTCGGAGAAGAGGTACGCGAGCTCGACGGCGATGGACGACTCAAATCCCAATCTCTAATCAGGAAAAAATAAAAACTTGCAGCGGTAGTAGATGAAAGCTTGTCCGTGTAGAACACCATCGGGTGCATCTAGCATGACCCCACGTTGTCTCTGTTGTTGCGATCAACGAAACAAGGGACCAGGAGGCAACGCCGCAACCATTGGTCTGAGGACGTCAGACTTATGTGCTCCCAACGGCGCGTGGCGGAGATAGGAAACACCACACCGTCTTCTGGTTCGAGCCCGTCGGATAGCCCGCCCTTGCATGTCGAGAAGGCGGCGGCTGGGAAGCACGGGCCTGGCCCGATAAGGACGCGTGGCGATGGGATCCGACGAGCCAGACGACGACCGGGCGGAACGGAGATTCCATCTGCTGTGCTGGACGACGCTTGAACGACGAAGTGCGGCGGATGAAAGATCCGCGGCGAACCAGGTGCGCGGCCCCCGGCGGAGATTAATCTCCCCGGGGGCGGCACCGACGTGAGGCAGCGGAAGCTATGTCTTTTAGATCTCTAACTTAAACTCGTCATACCATATAAGAGAAATAGATTGTTGTATAATACGGTGAATTGTATTGCATTAAGCCCCTCGGCTGGTATATATTAGAGTACATGACTTAAAGAGCAAGATACTTTTTCACGATACATATGGCAGTCTTAGATACATAATCTAACCTAGCAAATATACTCTAACAACAGGTAGCTCGAAGGCCTGGAGACATTTGCAATAAATTCAAGGTATGGCGGGGGGCTGAGTTGGGGGTCCTCCTATCTTTTTTTTCTTGAGAACCATTGGTATTCCTCCTATCTGTACCTCGCGTTACACAAACTCATCGTGTAGCGCGGCCCAAGCCCACTCCGCCCGCATCCTTGCCTCGCTCCAGCGACTTTTCTGTGTGCGTGAAGGGCTTGCAGCAACGCGCCGTTAAACGCGGAGCAAGTTAAGTATCAAAAAAAAAAAGCCCGCACGCTCCGCTTCTGAATTTTCTTTCCCGCGTCATGCAGCTGCAACAGTAGATTGGAACAATTTTGTTTCAACAATAAAAAACAATTGTTCTATCAGCTAGAATATTTGTTTCAGCAATGAAAAACAATTGTTCTATTACTTAAGAAACTTTGTTCCAGCAGTGAGGAACAATTATTTCCAGCAATTTAGAACAATTGTTGAATTTAAAAATTCAAAAAAAATATTCATGAGAGATCTTACTTTGTTGCATTAATTATAAGGATCATTACGGTTCAAATGGATTCGAAAACAGAGTTACGGTTAAAGAGAAAAATCAATTTAAAATGCATTGCTGCTCTTGTTTGGCAGCAGCCAACCGCCGACCTCGCTCGTCGTTTGGTTTGTGGCTCCCCGGCTGGCTATTAGATGGGATTGGGTCGCAGCCCAAATCTCAGACGAATAATGTCGGTCCTGACTTCCATGCTCCTGATTGAAAAAAAAATTGTTTCTCTGTATCCCTGCCTTCCTTGGTACGGAGCTTTGCAAATCTATGCATATAAGTTGATTACCTTCAGCATAGTTTCCTTCGAGAAATGACCCTGATATCAGCATAGCTCATAATTGTTTAGAGTAAATTTTAAAAACCTACAACTATTTGTACCCTTGTATCACAAAATTACAACTTTTAAAGTCTATTTCACAAAACTACAACTATTTTGACCTTTAGTAACACAAACCTACAACTTTTGTAGTATGGTCCTACTTGTCATTCACACAAGTTTCACATAGCATGGTTCCACTTATCATTCACACATGTGCCACAAAAGTTGTAGTTTCTTGTTACTAAGGGTCAAAATAGTTGTAGTTTTATGAAATAGACTTCAAATGATGTAGTTTTGTGATACAAGAACACAAATAGTTGTAGGTTTGTGAAATTTACTCAATTTTTTAACGTTGTTCAGTTTCTGAGCATCTTAAAATATCAAATTTGAATAGTTTTCACCTTAAAATAATTGTATTTTTCGTTAAAAACGAGGGAAGGATACATTTGTTTGATCAATTTATTCTCAAATGTGACCATGTTCCGAATCACTCACGTATCCTTCAAGTTTGTTTGATCAATTCTGAGAAGAAAATAAGTAATGTCGTTAAGAAATTAAGGCACATAAATTCTGTCAAAGCACATATTTTTAGTCAGTATTTAGCTGGAATAGGGTATTCCTAGTGAAATAAACGCCCTGACATCTCCCGGAATTTTAAGGGACAATACGGAACGCCATATGCATGAATCCATGGACAGAAGTTACCAAAAAGTTTAGTTTACATGTTCTCTCCAAGAATCGCAAGTGACTAGTACTAAACAAAGAGAATCCTTAGGCCCTGTTCGTTTCTTTTAGCAATAAATTTTATAAGCCTCTAAACAAAAAGAATCTAGTACTAAATAAAGTCTAATGACAAAACCCTTTTACAGATGGGTACATCTTTCCGAGACGATTCTAATGAGTCTAATTAATCTATGTTTTGTTACAGTCATGCTACAGTATGCTATAGTAACCATCGTCTGATCACGGCTTACTTACCCTCGTTAGATTCGTCTCGCGAATTAGACCAGGGATTCTGCAGTTAGTTTTGTAATTAAACTTTATTTAATACTCTTGAATGATAAGATTCAAGAGTATTACGGCATGCATCCCCATTTCTAAATTTTAGACCCCATGAAACGTACACCTCCTAAAGTGTTATTACGGCATGCATCCCCATTCCTTCTGACACTGACCACCAAGTCAGCGCCTTAAAGAGACCATTCCGGAAATCACGTTTTTCTACAAGTTTTCATCAGAAAAACTTGTCATTAAAATAATGATACGTACTAATATTTTCTTGCTGGTACAAGGAAAGTGTAAATCTACTAGTATTCGTAAATAATCACGACAACCAAACTTTATTGTGCAATGCTTTATAGGCGAGGCGAGTCAAAGACAATAGTGGATTCATCACATGTCACAGCCTTCCAGAACAATCGCTTTGAAACATGAATAACTGAATTTTATCATGTGTTGTTTTCTCAATATCATTATATATATGTGATACTGCTTCCCCCTCCCTCCTTTATACGACGACACAACTGGTACGAGAAAGAGAAACAGGGAACTGGGAGTAGGCAGGTAACATAACAGACACACACACTTACTACTACGGGAATGGAAGATACCAGAGGAAATTGGGTGCCTCATGGATCCGATGCAGAACTTTGCTACACATGATTGCTTCGTCTATTCATGTCTGGCTGTGCGCAGTCTGGACAGCTAACGGAGACTAAGGAGCAACAAGTGAAAGGAGGCATGCTCCACTGCGTCTTGTCACGACTCATGCCAGCACAGCATTCAGCCAATAAACCTGTCGATTGGGACTCGTGTTTATTAGCTGAAGCTGGTACAACGTTTTGGCACGTAAGGTTCGCCCATTTGCTAGTCCTGTATATTCATTATGCCAAACTAAAACGAATGCAAAGCACGGCTTCTGCCCCTGCTAGCATACGCACGGAGCCACGCGGCCGTCCCTGTGCTCCACACCGGCTGCCCTCTTCGCAAACTCTTCCCTGCTATCCTTGCTCTCTTCGCAAGAGAAGGTCGCATTGGGAAAAAAAATAGTTTTACTGCACCGATGCTTAGGCAGGATATATGGCACCTTCCTCCTGAATCCTAACACAGTGATGCAAGTGCTTGCGCCGATCGAGCAAAGTAGTAGTCTCATTTGGGACGTCCATGGAAGGTCCTTCAGACCCGTTCTTCTTTGCAGGCTTTGGTGAACTCCAGGGGTCGATCCTTGACCGACGGATATCAACCTAGAGCCTTAACCACCTGCTTTATGAGCAGTTCTCCCATATTTGTGTAAACCGGCGCGACGACTGTGCTGCGGTGCTGCCGACGGACACTCTCACCGTTGCCATGGCCCATGGTCAAGCGTTATGTTAGTGCTATCTCGCCAGTCACCAACCGTTTGTATTCACAGATGGTGGTTCTTTCCCGCCATCCCTGCTCCCTCAGCGAGTGAACCCGAGATCAACCTCCCCGGATAACTCCATGAAGCTCGTACACTGGTCTTGTTTCACATCAAAGGGTCCACGACCGCCTGTATCAATTGTCGTTGGGCATCAACTTAAAGAGGATTCTCTAAACTGGTGTGATCAACATGAGTCCGGTGACCAACCCAGGCCAATTAAATCTACCGTCACGAATGAGGCACGGGACGAAGAGCTACAAGCACAGAGAAGAAGATCCACCGCAAAAAAAAAAGCACAGGGAAGATGTCATCCACGGAGGTAGGCCTCGGGCCCACGCCTAACATGTGAGCATCAACGTTCTTGCGTTCAAATTTTTTCATCATCACAAGCTATACGTCCAACAAATGAGACAATTCCCATCTCGTGAAGCTGCAGAGCGCAGCAATGTGTCCTTTTTATCACTCATTGCAAATGTAATGACTCAGGACATATGAGTCTTGAACTATTTTAATTAAGACGAATGGTCAAAGGTAACAAAAAAATATCAACGGTGAAAACAATTTAAGAATGGAGAGAATATTTCGCAATCTATCCCTGAGCTGTGAAAAAAAAACATTCCAGTACTATGTATTTTCTGACAACATTTCCCCAAAATAACAAACTTATCCACGCAATGATAGCATGTAGTACAATATTTTTGCTACTACAAGAAAAATTTAAAGTCGATCTAGGTATCCAAGGCTACAAGTATTCACAAACAATCACTACCACGAAACTTTATTGGGCAATACGTTACAGTTGACTTACAAGCTTGGTAGATGCATCAAATACCACTCTGCAAATCAAGCAATAGTAACGAGTCATATCATGTGTTGCTTTCGCCAGTACTATTATATATGCTTGATTTGAGCATTTGCTTGCCACTTCTCTTTCTTTCGCCAGTACACAACTAGGAGAATGAGCCACAAGAAATTGAGAAATTAGAGGTATGGCAAAAAAAAAGGGCATTCCATAGGAATGGAAGACATAAGGAAATCGAGCAGCGCAGTTGAATTTTAACATACTTTGTTCAACATGCCTGATTGGTGTGTTGGTGTCTAAACGTGCAGTGCAACAAGAACTAAGAGCATCTCCAAGAGACTCTCATAAAATTACCTTTATAAACTTTTTTTTGGGAGCAACCAAAAAATTATGAGGGGTAACTCTTTTCTCCTCTAACTGTTCTCCTCTAAAAATAGATTAGAACACTTTTGATTGGGCCACAGCAGCATTGGGGCCACCAGAAACATTAATTCCATAGGAAAAAGAAGATATGACAGCTCCAATTCTTCCCCTGTTTGTAGCTACAAATGAGGGGAGTTTTGGGACTATGCAAAAGTTGGGAGAGGTTTTAGGAGTCTGTTGGAGATGTTTTTTTTATAAAATCCTAATATTTTGATTTAAAAGAGGTTTATGGGAGTCTCTTGGAAGTGCTCTAAGAGTCAGTGCAGAGCATTGCGCCTGGCCAGGTAGTTAATTCCAAGATTGCCAAGCTACAGAGCGTAGATAGATTATTCCGTCCCGAAGCAACTGCGATTGCTGCTTCAAATTCAAGACATACTAGTCAAGCATTGGACATTGTCTTTTGTACCAGTACTTATTGCATTATATTTTATTTTGCATACCATATGGTGATCGCCGCGGTTAATCTGCTAGGCCTGGAATCCGTTTGGTTTATCTGTTTATTTAAGAGCACTGGAAGGAAACACGAAGTACATGCGTCCCCATCCTCCTAAACTTGTTGCAGATCAAAAGTTCGAAAGGTTGTAGTCTCTCCTGGAGCCCCCACTCCTGTGCACGGCGCGGCCTCAATGCCCAGCAGAACAGCAATGGGAGAATGAACAATAACAGGGCAATGGAGGCGTTCTTCACTGTAGACATCCGGTCACGGCTCAACCCAGCACCACTTGCAATTGTTCACCATATCGTTCCATGCGTTTTGGTGATTAGCTGAACCTGGTAGAACGTTTTAGCATGAAGATGCATAATGCCCTATATCATAGACAGTACGACATTGATAACTTTACTTTAAACAATCTCTCCTATAATCACGCGTGAGAATATATTTTTCTGGTGAAAACCCGTATTGTTGCCATACATGCCAGTACAACCCTTTCCATTCTTACTATCCCCAAGCCATGAAAAAAGCCACGTTCCAGAACTATATATTTTTCGACAAGGCTACAACCAATAATATCCACGGGAAATAATGACTGTCGTAGCCCTACTTTTTAGATATTCTGAAGGCTATTTTAACAGTTTTTCCGAAGACACATACAACCGCAAGATGGATTAGGAAAGGGACTAGCCTTCTTGTCGAACAAGGAAATAGGAGATTGTATGTAGATAGGACTCAGATAGGCGGTAACTGGCCTATAAATATTCATGTAATCCCTACGGGAAAACGATCTAGCTCCTTGCGAAACCCTAACGCAAAGGCTGCCGCATTATACACAGAAATACACTGGACGAAGGGTTATTATCCTTCGGGAGGCCTGAACCAGTATAAACCCTCTGCGTGTTCTTAGATTGATCTCGTTCATAGCGTTGCTCCCTCGATCCAAATATCTGCCGAACACCACGTTCAATCGGGTGATGACAGAGGCGCGCCAGGTAGGGGGGCAGCGTCGAGTTTCCGTCAAGATCATCAGATGGGATCTGTTAACAACATGAAGTTTC
>LAPY01000241.1:0-21048 GCA_000970635.1 Eragrostis tef
GGGAATCTGTTTTGCCTTTACAAAACAGGTGTGACAGAATCATTTGTACAGTAGCAACAATATTATCTTCCATCCACATATGATAACTGATGGTCGAACAATTTATGTTCCCTCAAATAATTGAAACTTAATTCGGTTATATTTTAGGAAACAACATTTTTTGAATCACTACTCTATTCTACAACTGGAATTAAAAGAAGAAGAAGAAGAAAAAACTTGCGTGAGTAGGACCTGCATCTATCTGTTACATCACGCTTATTATTTTTCTCTTACACCACTAAGGCTTAATGTACAAATTAAGAAAACACTCCTGCTTGATTTGCATGGTGCATACATACATGTTCATTGGAACATTGGGCTACTGCTGAAGCCTGAGCCGCCGATGCCCGAGTAGATCTGCATCTGGGTGAGTATATGCTCAAAGTTGTCGTTGGACTTCTCGATGGGGTGTGTATGGGTGCCTTCATATGTTGTCACCACCACACCCTGATCCTTCGATAGCCGCTGCACCTGCTTCTTCACATTGCAACCTTGGTGTGTACACCTGTAGTAGCTCCTGTATCCATCAACAAAAGAAATACGCATGAAACAATTTCCGTGAATAATTTACATATGCAGAAACAAAATGAACAAGAAAAACAAGGTAAACATGTGGTAATGACAGATATATGTTTTTTTGCTCATGCATATATACAGGTGCTTGCATGGAAGCACGTGTGTGCATTTAGATTATGGTTAGTTTCGTTACATAAAGTTGCTAGCTTTATTGTGGCCGCATATTCATTCACTTCCCAGTGAGAAGAATATTGTGTGTAGAGAGTTCTTGTTTCTCTTCTGTTAACCGGAAAGATCATTTCTCAATGATATAGTGTAATAACGGATCACATGAGTTATTTCAATTGTTTGCATTGACAAAAGTAAGGGTTATTTCAATATATATCAGCTTCACACACCATTGTACCCATACTTCTAAGCTATGATATCTAATAAAATATTAGCTAACACCACATATATCTTTCAATTTAAATGTGTTCAACATCAACTTTTTGATTTTGGATAATTAACTAAATGTGCACATGATTCATTTTTATATTTTTGTGAGAATGTCTAGTATTTTCCCTTCTCTCCTAGAAAGTATGTACTATCACATAAGTATCATTGCTGTTTTTAGAAACTGTTAAATATTTGTAGAGAATAGATAAGTCTACTGTTTAGTAATGAACCAAAGGTATAATTTTTATCCATCATATTTGTTCACTATTTAACTAGATCGAGCTAGCAGGATTAACGTTTTCAGCAAATATGCCTTCATAAATATCAAGTACAACCATGCATAAGTTATAATTAATCGAGACGTGCCCTATTGCATGCAAAAAAGGAATGACGACAACAGTAAGTTCATGAACGATGCTTTCTAGTAGTTAGAGACTAGTACGATGTACATTATAAATTTGCATTTTGCACAATAGTTAACAAATAAAACTTCATTTTTCACCACTTCACGTTATTTCCATGTACGTTATTATCTTCACTTAGATATTCAATAATTTAACTCTTTTGTCCAAAAGAAAATTAGCTCTTTGGAGATTTCACGTTTCTTCAGCAAACAGTTGATGCTCAATCTTAATGGTCCCTGATCTAAATAAAAAAAATCATGGTCTCTTAAAAGCGAAAAGATGCCCACATATCCTTTGGAAGCCCAAAGAGACCAGCTTCTGTTCTCTTTGTGGAACGTATATATGGCGACTGAATTCTCTAGCTCGGATGATTAAATAAAGCATTCGATTAGAATATATTCTGCATCTAAACCGGTGGGTGTTAGAACTAATTTCTGGTCAAATTCGATCGCCGTCAGGAGCCTATTTATTGAATGATCAATGCCACCAAAAACATGTGAAACTAGTCGTTGTCATCTAGATGATGAGGATGAGATATGTCCTTATCCTATGTAAGCAACCACTAGCAGAGCTTGGAAGATTCACCGGGACTCCATCTCTCCTACTTTCCCCGAACCCTGCTGGAAAAAAACGTGAGCTTGTGCACCCAATGACTAGTAAAAAAGCATTCCCCCGAAAAACCGACTTGATCAAAATCCACAAGCAGCATACGGAATCACAGATGAAAATGGAGATGCACAGTTCAAAGGTCACTCGTCCGTGAGATCAGAGGAACTAATTGGATTGTAAATAGAAGAAATATACACGAACCTTGGGAACTTGTTGTTCTTGACGGCCTTCTGCCCATACTTCCTCCACCGGTAGCCGTCGTCGAGGATGTCCACCTGGCTGCGCGTCTGGAAGGCGTACCGAGGCCGCCGCTCCTTCTTCCCTCCTTTCCTCTTCTCGACGACCCCGGTCGATCGATCCGCCTCACCCGCTCCTCCTCCCCCTGACGACTCCCCAAGCTCAGTCTGGCTTACACCATCCTTCGAGCTGGGGTGATCTCCCAAGAACGAGCCATGGCTGATGCTCCTGTGTCCTACATGTGTCACATGGTGATCATGGTCGTGGCTGCTTGTTCCAGCCATGAAATGGTAGGAGTTGGCGGTGGAAGAAGACGGTTGTGTCGCAAAGAGCATGGAATAATTGCCCTCCATGGCTTCTTCGAGTTTAAGAAAGAGAGGAAGGGGGGAGAGAGGGATAAGAGAGAGGCTGAAAGAGTTTTACAAGTTACAACCAGGGTTATATAGCGGGGTTAATGCTAAACCGCGGCTCTGCCTTTTTCTGCCGAACCTTCACTTTGACCAGCCCGTAGACTATTAAAGGCGGCTTCCCTGCGCTCCACATTCCACACAAATCAGGCACATGCGTCATGAGAGAGAGAGAGAGATAGAGAGAGAGAGAGAGAGAGAGAGAGAGAGATGTTCCGGGCTAGTAGAGAGAGAAAAGGCATTAGGCTGCCTCGTGTGCAGTTGTCGTGAACGGCACGGTGTTTTAGAGTAAGAAGATTGCGGGCTAGATTTGGTGTTCCAGAAGAATTGGACAAGCAACAGTAGCACAGTCCGAGCTCCGGTGACTTGTCCGTGCTGCATATGCAGCATGCTGGAATAGCCAATCTGCACGAGCGCCTCCGTTGACGGTTCCACGGTTTGTAGGTGGAATAAATTGTGCGCGTAATAATAGGTTTGCACTTGGTCACAAATGCGTTGAAAATGGTCATACATGTGGCCACGAGAAAATTTATAAACAAGAAAGTGACACGGAAGGTTATACAATTTAATCAGAAAACGAGGTCCGAACAAGTTTTTAAAGATGAGAAATTCTATGACGCTTGGAGTCAATTGTAACCGTTCGTTTGGCCAGATCTAACAGTTAGAAATAGGAAGGAACCTAGTAGAAGGAACTTTAAGTTATGGACCGGTACCAAATATTGGTGGGTCAGGTACTAATTAATTTTCTTTTTTCTTAAATTCATAAAGTGTAATTTAGTACTTTTAGTTCATGTGTTAGGCAAAGATTGACTACAAAGCCAACACCATCGACGACTACTGGCGAGGTGCCTGCAAGGACGGCAGCGGCTTCGCTCCTCCACCGCTGCCGCCGTTGCGGCAACCACATCCCTCTTGCGTGCCTCCGCTGCCGCCTCTTTGAAGCTTGCACCGCCGCGACGGCCTCTAAATTGGTAGCCTCCCGCCGACTTCAACCAGTGCCATGGAGTCGCTGATGATTAGGCTCATTCGTCAACGACCTGTTTTGTGTTCAGCAATCAATGAATAGAGATCACAGGATTTTTCGAGAACGATAGCCTGCAGGATCGGATCTAAATATATTGATGGCAGTTTGAACAAATGAAGATATCATGCGCAGATTAATCACTTGCAGATGTCAAATGGATCTATCGGTGCTCATTTTTCTATCAAGGAAGCGTTGCTTGCTACTTGCTAGGGGTGGCCGGAGATGAGGGGATCGGTAGGAGGAGATCGCAGACGAATGGCACCAGCGTTGATTCAGTGCTTCAAGAATGAGTAACGCTAGCTCATGACGTACAGGCGCACGGGCTGTCTAGACGAGGCAAAGCTGGTGCCTTCTTGGGGCGGAGGCAGGTGCACCGTCGACGGACCATCAGAGAGAAACCGAAGGTAGAATATTAATCAAGGAACAGTTACCGAAGTACCCTTGTTTACAATGAATTAGTGTCCTAAAGAATCTTTATAAATCAACGGCAGCTAATAATCGGTGGGGGGAGGAACCGTTAGTTCCTTTCAAGCACCGTAGCAAGCTTCAACTTTAAAGATTTATTATCATTCGAGATTGTTGGTTGTTTACTTTGTTTTGCTCTTTTAGCCTAGAAAATTTACTTCCAGCGCAGCAACTGAACCAAATCGACTAGCTATGATAACATGCTATTTAGAGTGTATATACACACATAAAGGCCCTTGACTCTCCGATAGGTCCAAATTAACTGAACCGTACCTATGCTTGTGGGTACAAGTTAAGGAACGTCACACGTCCTTGATATTTGTTTTTCAGCATTTCAAAATGAACAAGAAGGATGGAGGTACGAGGAAACATCTCTTTAAGCTAAAAAGTGAAACATTTGACCAGAGTTTTGTCTTAACTTTCAGTAATATCATCTTATGCATAATAACCCTTATTTATATAGCGCAGCCACTCAGCAGAGTACGTAGACGGTAGACCATCACTGGATATTCAAGCAAGTAACTTGGATAAGAGGTTTAAGATTATTTAAGTTGTAGATAGCGCTGGGTCAAAGCAAACACTTAGGTTGACCACACTTGGCCAAGGTCATTTGAATTTCCTGGAAGCTTCTATATATCTATAGCATCTGAGCGTTCTCACATGTCGTTGAACGTGTTGTCTGAGACGTATCAAACTAAGATCATGTGTTGTCAGAGCTGTCTGGCCAGAAGAAGTGTAAGCACGCGGATGTCATGAAACTCCTAGATAAGCCGGGCTGTACGTAAGTCACAGTGAAGTATGTCCAATCAACTCATGCATGAATTTAAACGCATATATATAGGCCAGAAAACTTTGCAAAAGCAAAATAAGCATACCGCTGTAGCAAGCTTTGAAATGGTTAACTTAATCTGTTAAACGTAGATGGGCATATGACACATATTTTGGTTTAGAATATTATTGGAAGAGCAGATCTCTGTGCATCTGTTAAACATTTACCTTCTTTTTTCTATTGATTGAAGTAATAATAACGTAAAAAATAGGACGTGCAAAATGAGCAACAAACCAAATGAGGGGGTCAATGTGGACCAACTCCAACTGCAGGGTAAAATTCCTTTTCCACATATTGAATGTTAATCACGGTTCTCCGGAACACGGAAACATGCAAGAACTTTGGTCTGCAGTCCAAGTCGTGCACGCGTACGTGCGTCGTCGTCTAGGCAGCTGCAGCCAGCACCCATATGTACGGATCTATCAACAGTGCCTAACAACGTGTCGACTTTGCTGGCCATTTTCTTCCAAGTCATGCGCGGACCAGCAGCGGCAGCTGCTGCATGCGTATGCATGTGGACTAGCAGCATGTACCGATGCATGCATGGAAACCTATATACCACCACAGATATGAAACAATGTGCTGCAAAGCTCCAGTAGTGTTGTATTGTGAAACCATATGAGATAACGCGCTAGAGGGAGCATACGTGGCACGGCGGCTAAGTGATTATAAATATTTTATGCTGAGCCTGGTTTATCCTGACTTGTTGAGCCTGGTCCACTCCTAATGCCATTGGTAATGTTCTTTGTTCTGCTGCTCCTTCCACTTTCTCTTCTTCATATCCAGACACAAAAAGATCACCCCGCATATAAATATAGTTGAAGGAGTTCCGATCCAGCTATCTAATATATCATGCCAATTGGATTTTTCGTTACGCATATTCTGGTTTAAAACAAACAGGGATATGTTCTATTTATGTGCTTCTATAAAACCTTTGAACTGGATGGGCATAAATGAGGGTATGGCTCTGCTATGTCGCATGCAGGACAGGGATCGAATAACGGTGAGGATGAATTTGCATGTATGCACCATTCCGTTTGTTTTCATTGCTTGCAATATATGCGTAATGACAACTGTAGGGGAATGGAATGAGATCACGTTATTTTAATTAGCTGAAACAGGTATCAAATGTTCCTTGTATCAAATCATGATTCATGATATACAACTTGATGTCAATGTTGCATATATCGTCATAGATCGAAACAAGAGCCCTCAAATTATGAAGAAGCTTCAGCCATGATGTCAAACCATTCAGCTCCAGTACTTGCTCCTTGCACTCTATCGATGTTGAATCTCATGCAATAATCATAGGGGTATGTGCTGTAATAGCGGCCATTTTTCCTCTGAAAACTTCCTTAGGCCCTAAGAAATATTCTGTAAATATTTATAGAATTGTCGCTCTTCTAGAAATCCGGAAATCATGAAGACAGTTCATTTAAGTAACTAAGATGGGAACTCGTTCATACTGTAACCATCTTATATATATATATACATAAATTCCCGTCATGATTCATCCAATGTCATGACCATCCTACATGGGATGTCGTACTCAATGGGGATTGAAAATCTACATGCATGCATCCTCAAATTTTTTACTTGATACGGTAGTTGCCATTGACAGGCCATGAAAGCTCCTTCAGTCTCTGCCTTCTTCTAGAGGGCTATATCCGAAGCGCTCTTCAGATCCAGTTTGCTGCATAGTTATTTCACTCTACGGAACTAGCTAATACCACATACTGGGGAAAACAAACCTGTCATGAACAAGTTAGCATTTCTGTATGGCAATTTTGAGAACGTTTGATCTATACCTCATCCTCTTTTCATACCAAAAAGACCGATACGCTCCCCTTGTGAACGGACTATACAATATAATTTCTTTTTGAGAAGTATTCTTTATACCCAAATTGGCCATTTTCTGGAGTTAAAGTGATTGTCGGATGCATGACTACTTCCCAAACTCAGCAAACTTCTTTGAATTAGAACACTGTGATTTATTGGTAGCAATTTAGTTTCTCTGATGATCACATCGATTTGTCCAATTATTTCACTAGGTGGGGGTCTGTAGCAAATAACAATCAAGTGCATTTGATAAAGTTTATGGAGTATTTTCCATTTAAGCGTTCTCAATAGTGTTCAAACCTGAATAATTCAATTGCTCAAGAATGCATATAGTTGTTAAAATGTGTCAGAGTTTATTCCCCACAAGTGAAATAACTTTTTTTTTAAAAAAAAGGTGTTCTGATGCTTGATTTTTTTTTTAAAAAAAAGTTGTATGTGTTAATATTCTAGCCTCGTGCATTGATAAGTGCATATAGCCCTCCATTATTACAAGCACACTGGTCCAAAGTGAGTCAAAATGCTTTAGACATAGGTTGTAATTCTCACACATAACAAAATCAAAAATAAGAAAGTCTATTGCTGAAATGTCAGCCACTGGAACCAAAAATCTCCATGAGTAATATCTAAAGAACACGGCACCAAACTCTATGCAGGGACCAAAATTTGACAGGTAAAAAAAGACAACATATTTCTCCACTACCGAGCCCTCCTCCCTAGCACAGGTACACCCATGATGATCCAACGTGGTACACCATTTGAATTCTTCTCATGGTCCATATTTTAAGTTTGATTGGCCTTCCTACCCTGAATTGAGTGTATTGTATTGTTGAGTCAATCGTATCAGTCCACTCACACACACACAGAGAGAGAGAGAGAGAGAGAGAGAGAGAGAGAGAGAGAGAGAGAGAGAGAGAGAGAGAGAGAGAGAGAGAGAGAGAGAGAGAGAGAGAGAGAGAGAGAGAGAGAGAGAGAGAGAGAGAGAGAGAGAGAGAGAGAGAGAGAGAGAGAGAGAGAGAGAGAGAGAGAGAGAGAGAGAGAGAGAGAGAGAGAGAGAGAGAGAGAGAGAGAGAGAGAGAGAGAGAGAGAGAGAGAGAGAGAGAGAGAGAGAGAGAGAGAGAGAGAGAGAGAGAGAGAGAGAGAGAGAGAGAGAGAGAACATTCCACCACGGAATAATTGTGTGGAAAACTTATCTCAGGTAGTATTTGAAGTTAATTTAAATTGTGGGGAGAATTGTTTGGAGCTTTACCTAGGAATATTTTGGTCTTGGTAACATTGCAAAGAAACCATGCACTGAGGATGGCCTACGGAAAGTCTTTCCCTTTTTTGTGCTTTCCCCTAGGAATTATGTCTAAAAAATAATCTCATTTCATGCCTAATTGCGTTCAAAACATGAACCTTTTGTGATGTTCTGAACAAGCACAATACGTCTAAAATAGTTCGTTTCGTTTCTCCTTCTGGCACAAGCAGTTTCGTCGGAGAAATGCAGATTTGTGGTATTTACAGACAAAATCACAAACGCCAAGCACCATAATCTCGGAGACCATACAACCATCGACTCAAGTAATTATATCTAAGCATCTTGTGTGTTTAATTCTTGATTTGTGCCTAATTGCAGAGCCCCGGTATATGCAGATATCTAACTAGGTATGCTTTTCAAAACTTAGCCCTTCCCTCAGACCTCAAATTATACCATGCACAAGCTGCAGAAAAAGCAGCATGACGAAAAGAAATAAACAAGAGTGCCAGGAAGTTGGTACGATATTTATTTCACGCATAACACACTTGTTTTGACAAGCACCTCTATTCTGTCGCCAGTGCCGGTTTACATCGTCAGTCCCAGAGGCATACTGTTCCTCCATTGGACTTGTAAAAGTGTTGGACTGAGCATGAAGCAAGTATCAAAGTGTCTCCCTCGTCCAGATATGCAAATGTACATTTCTGCTTTTCCTGCTAGTAGATCGCGTAAACTTCCATCTGCTTAAACTCATGGCTCATGCTGTTCAGATATTAAATGAAGGGGCACTCATCTTGTGGTCAAGGTTTGCAATACCGTTTTGACCGAAAAAACCGGACCGGACCGAGATGTCCGGTTACCGCGAAAACCGGAAAAACCGGTAGAAAACCAGACCAAAATCCAAATAACAAAATTTGAATAAAAAAATGTCAAAATTTTTGGTAAACCGGACATGAATTTTGGTAAATCGCAGTTTAGGGGGGGAAATGAAAAAATACAAAATTTCAGAAAAGTGAAACAAAAAATATGTAAAAAAAACTAGATGCAATTTGCAGCCCAATGGTGGAAACAAAACACGTAGATTCGATCGTTTCATCTGTCAAAAATATCAAGAAAAGTTGCTGGTTCATAAAAGTTCTTTTTCCTTCCTTGTTCTACACTGAAACTTCCTTGAATTTTTTACCACACACACGATCAAATCTACATGAATGGTTTCCACTGTTGGACTGCAAATTTAATCTAGTCTTTTTAACGTATTTTTTGTTTCAAACTTTGTCAAATTTTTATTTTTTTGAGATTTGAAATAAAAAACCGGACTACCGGATAAACCGGACCGGACCGGTTTTTCCGGTTTTCGCAAAAACCTGTCTGGTTTACCGTGGTAATGCAAACCTTGCTTGTGGTCTGGTCCGGTGTATGCGATACCGTTAAGTTTCATCCTCTTGACAAAAGAGCATTCGTTTCGTTGTTTTTCTGGTCTCGATTTCAGAATTATCTGATGCTCTTGTGATTGTAACGTAAATTTGTGGCACGCAATACTAGTAGGAATGAACGCATAAGAATTAGGCATCTAACAGTTTTGATTTGTCAATACGAGTGTCTTTTTTTTAAGATTAATACGAGTGTCTCCTCCCGCCAGTCATACTAATAGTGTTTTGAGATGACCGTACTAATAAATGAGGGTAGTTTGTGTGAAGAAAAAAAAATGAATATGGAGGGAGAATGTGCCAGCAGCGATGTGGAACAACGAGACAGAGGTGAGCCGACAGACCAGTGAGAGGCACGGGTCGACGGCGGCGTGGATCACGGAGCGGTGAGAGCACAGAACAATGTGGCGAGGATCAACAAAGGCTTGAATATTCAGTTACAAATGTCCTATTGAATATTCCAATGCTGCATAGCATATACAAAAACCTCTTAAGTCCGCAGTTTAACGTTTGTTTGATTTCTCCGAACCTGGAACACACAATAAAAATCTGCCAAATTCATCCGTCTCTAATCGTTTCAATCTACATATCTTAGTCCTTAACCATTAAGATCTATACGTCAGTTGCGGGAAGCTTCCTTTGCTCTAACACCTTTGTATCATACAATTTTCATCCATTTACCAACACCATGAACATCTAGAACATATTTGTTTCTGCGATTCCGGTAGGAATATAAATAAGCATCTAGAACCTTTAGGTCTAATGTGGAGTTCAATAAACATATTACATATCTAGGCATCATTTTCTAAGATCTTTACATTCCTTGGTAGTCGTATCCAAAATATATCTTAGGGGGTATCAAATTTTAGTATTGTGATACAATTTTTTACTACCACTCAAGTTATATTAGGGGTACCACTTCAACATGATGGTAAAAAAGTTCTTTCTTAATCATCAAGATATTTCACAGTTGTTACTTTTTCTAGTTGAAATTAAGTCAAAACTATTAATCTTTTTTTAGAGAGGTTTAGTGTCCCCTCTATCAGAATGACTGTTCACACGTGGTACCATAAACAGTGTCATCCGAAGAAATAGTCCAACAAAAGTTCTTGTATAAGAGGCGTCGGGTGCAAAAATTGTATATTAATACAAGTTGAAAACATGGGACCCCTATTTTGGGTTTTCATGATTAATGACAACATGAAAACTATGAATTATGTTTTGAAATGTTAAAGATTGTTTATGAAGTCATGATAATGGCTATTCTTAAGGTATTGTCTTAACCTTCCATTGGAGTACCAACTAAGGCCATATGCGTGAAAGCCTAAGATTTGGTTCTATGTATTATTGGCCATTAAGGAATCACTTAGATTAGAAATAACTTTTACTATAAATGTTTTGTACAGGTCATAATAGTAGCTTGACCTACTACTATACAAACACTTATATGAGACTCATTTTCTTTCATGATTCATGAAAAATCTTTCATGGGCTGAAACAATTTCTTAGAAGCATGAGGGAAAAGCCATCCAATGACCATGACCATGGGAAATAATATATCTTATTATTCTAATGGTTCATATGCTGTGACCATGAGGGATAATATTTGCACAAATAATCTTTATAACTTTAAGTTTAGAAAGTTATCACTTACAAATTTGCACAATTTGCAACGTCATAACAAATGATATAATTGAGCAATTTTGAAATTCTGTGACTAAATTGCATCCACCTCACAAGTTGTTGTACCGCCGATGCAATTCACTCAAATAAAAAACTATGCTTGAGGAGCCTCACTTCACTGTCAGGTCTACAAAATTTTCATACACTTGGCACACAAAAACAGATCCATTTGGACACAATAGTACATACTCACGCTCGTGACTCTCAAAGTAGCTTTGTTTTTGCACCCGACACATCCAATTTTCTTTCGTATGCTGGGAACACAACACTGATAACTCACATCCATATAGTTACAAACATATTTTTGTTCCTTGGAGACACAAAAAAATAAAGAAGTTTCTCCCGAAGTAGTGGATCTATATGAAAACATACAAACTAACTATTCTGATATTTTGAACATACAAATGAGTAATTTTTTTGAAATTTCATAGATTCTTGATGAAATGTATTATTAAAAATTCCATGTTACCTGCGTTTTGTTTTTTGCTCCAGATCTAATTTGGAGTGAGGTAAATCTATGAATATAAATGAAAAGGCAGCATGTTATAATAAATTTTGACTTGCCAGTTCATTCATATTGCAGGACGTAATTCTAATTTGGAGCAGCCTCGTTTACCACGAACAGGTAGTATCTAGCGCATATGTACGTTGAGTAACTTAATTAGATGACAGGAAATGAGTTTTCTCCAGAGTAAGCTGGTTGGTAGTCAATATTAGTATTATTTTTTATTTCAGAAGGTCCAGATCACCTGCACATCTGTAATTAGTGAAGATGACATCTGTAGACCCAACTGGCCAAAGCAATCAGCAAAAGGAAATAGCAAAGTAGACAAACAGGTATCATGGTCCTTTCACAAGGGAAAAACAGAGGCACCAATTCAGCGCAGGACTAATCCAAGAACCTAACCAAATCTTTCCAAGCTTGTCAGCTTCCTGGAGCTTTCCTGAAAGAAGTTGCGGATGGACCAGCCCGCCCAGATCAAAAGAGGTGTCCTGTTGCAAGATCCTTGGCTCTACATATTCATTGATAATGTCATTTTTCTAACATTACATCCTTGCTAATCAAGGTACTTCCCTCCAGGCAATTTGGTGACAGGGGCATAAACACGTGTGGTTTACAAAGTTTGGAAAAAGATAAGCTATGAAAGTGACAATTGTAGTCTAGAAGAAACAAGGAGTGCCTTGCTTTGAACATATATATTGTTCCATGTAACTACGCAGCACATGTAACCCACAGCATTGCATCATAGTTTCTAAAGACACCTATATCCTTACGACGTACTGACAATTATTCAAAAACAGAGGTAGTATCTTGTAAATATCCCATGTAAGGTCTGAATGAAGCCGAAGCTGACAAACACAAAACGCAAGTTACTGCATCCATGTAACTTTTCTGACCATAGTAAACCTAGGTTAACATTCATACACAAAACTGCATGGTCGAGACAGGTTCTCCCATAAAACGCACAAAAAAGTGGAGGCAAAAGCCTCGCAAAAAAAAAAGAACAAAAGTGGAGGCAATACCAGGTCTCCCATAAAAAGAAGCAACGAGTAAAAGTGGAGAAAACAGCAGGTCAAAGATCTTCGGGGGAAAGAATCTACAAGAGCACAATATACTCTTCCAGCAGAGCAAGTTTTGAAGCAAACAACAATGTGAACAGTGACATTTATAATAGTAATGAAGTTTCTTAATCTCTTTACTATGAATGCCAACATCATCCATGGCATCATTTTGACCTATGTCCCAAAACATGAAAGATTGACATGATTTCAGTAGCAGCAACATTCATCTGTGCTACACGAAACAATAGATTGACATGTCCTCAACATAAAATTTGGAGGGACTGTTCCAAATTCACCTTAGCTTGACAAGAGTCTGTCACAGATTTTTCTCCATTTAAGCAGTCAATGTTCAGAATTGCCCCTTTGTCGAAGTTTTATAGCAGTGTGCATTTCCAAATCATCAATCATTACCAAAAAAAAAACCCTCAAGTCACAGCAACATTTGACGCCATTGTATCTGCCCAACTTTTCTCAGATCAAGATAATTTTAGGTTAAATATAGTAGTTGATCTTACAGATTTGGATGACCGATAGTCTCTAGTATAACTGACAGCTAAACCAAGAGGTGCATCTTTACAGAGACAAAGCTTCCTCCTTCAAGCTTCCTCCCATTTCCATTCTCCACGAGCGATCCACTAGTGGATACAACTCCCTGCAAAATATTTTAGTCATACATTATGAAAGTTATGTCTGCATGATTAGAGGCTGTTTGCTTTATGCTGCACGGAAGCAGATGTTAAGTCCTATACGTGGCTTGTAACGTTCAATTTATTGTTGTTAATGTGCCGTAAAGATAGAAACGAATTCCTATTTTGTTTATTATGAGCCAAAATTACCTTAAGTCATGACTTACAACCAATATAGTATGGTGTTTCTTTAGGTCCCTCAGGAGGTTCACAACATCGGCCCGTGCCTTCCAATCTGACACATGTTCGACACAGATATAATAAGTCAATCATAATATTCAACTCTAAACATCAATCCTAGGAACTGTCAAAAGACATTGTATGATGCATATGCAAATATGTGCAGCTTCTTTCACACATCAGCATTTGTTCAGAAATGAATCAATAAATAAGATATGAACCAATCTTCAAACATGACTTTCATATATATAGTTCAAGCACAAACCTAGACCAGCAAGAGGCTCATCAAGCAACAAAAGATCTGGAGTTTGAACCTATAAAATAAAGGAAAAGGAAAGGAAACGAGTATCAATAGGAATTAGCCACTTTGCGTTTTGGGGAAAAGATAGAGAGCATTGGTTTATCAAAAACAAGCAAATATGCTACCAGTTGAATTGCCAAAGCTAGGCGTCGTTTAAACCCACCACTTAGAGATTGTGGGTCCTCATCCAACGAAATGGATCTAAGACCAACCTAGTAGATGGCACGGCAAAGTAAATAATCAAGCACTGGCATTTCAAGGAGTTTCCTAACTCGGGCTATCGAGGGAAGAAATTAAGTTAGAACTCTTCTATTTTGTAGAAATTTGGCGAGATAACAATTACCGAATTAAAGGCATTTTGAAGGTTTAAAGCGAGCTGTTCCTTGAATATAAGGTCAACCTTTTGCCTGGGCCATCCAAAAGTAACTTCTTCAAGTACAGTGTCGGCTAAGAAGTACCTAAAAGAAGCAGAGGCAATAGCTCTTATATTTATGTTAAAATTGCGAGTGCTATACTGTTCAATGGTTTCCTTTTCCACATGTACACAGTTTTTATGGAAGAGTAATTCAAACCTCTCGGGAAACTGGAATACAATTCCAACTCTTTCAGAAGTTAGCAATTCAGGTAGGCCACTAGGTATTCCATTATCATTATACTTTTGAATGCAAATTGACCCGGATGTAGGTTGTGAAAGACCAGCCAAAAGCTGAAAAATCAAGGTGTTAACTTTGGATGATTAAAAGAAAAGAATGAATCTTAACGTTGTTATGCAGAATTTAGTGGAAACCTGTAAAAGGGTGGTCTTTCCACTCCCACTCCGTCCAAATATCAAACCAAAACTGCACATATACAACAGTCTTAGAAAACAGAAGCCCTTAGGAAATATAATTTTTCCAAGAATGACATGTTACCTTTTCTCTGGAAGAGAGAGACTTATTTCATTCAACAAATGTTGTTCAGTTCCAGGAGGCCGATAGGTAACTTTTCTCACCTTTAAGAGGTCAAGTTCAATATGTTTGCCCACCAAAATGAAAGAAGAAATTGCATGTAGAGTTCATATATGCTAGATCTTCTGCGACCAAGATGATTTATAAACAATGAGCACTTGATTGAAATTTCCTGTGTTGCACACTGATTTGTAATCATAAAATATTCTTTAACGTTACACTACACTTGGAATAGTTCATATTCTCCCCTAAATAGGTATGTTTGCTTCACCCCAAGCAGGATAAAGTGTAAAGTGATGCATTCATTGCATTGTGTACAAAATAGATGAAATTCGTCGACACGAATTGGTTACAGTAAAGTGATACAGACATATGCTACCAAAACCTGTAGCATATTCCACTCCAGTCCCCTTTTGAATTATTGAGTGTGCAGAGTGTGCAGGTAACCATGTCCATAACTATCTAATTCTGCAGTGCTAAAAATCAAAATCTTGCAGCCTTGCACGTAAAGGAAAGATCTACAGAAATCCGTATGCCAACAAGGATTTAAAATAAAATAAATGCTGCAGCTTGCCTACATTCTCCAGTTTAGAGGACCCTGAATTTCTGCTAAGCACAACTCACTCATACAGTCATACCAAATTCCAGCTGCATCAGATTGCATTGCCGTTCCAATATTTAACCCAAAACATCAATAGCGAGAGGCTACAAATGCATACCTCTAGTTGGGAGTACTCAGCAGAGACTCGCGCGGCTGGACGGCTCCAAGACCTCCTCCATCCCCTGTAACTGAGCACGCACAGACGAATCCCGTCAGGTGAAGCCGGCCTCCCGCATGAGAAAAGAAGAGGAAAGGGGGCCCATAAACGATTCGCCTTACCTGGCCGCGGGCTTCATCGGAGGAAAAGACGAAGCCGCCGGCGGGAAGGCCACCGCCGCGGCCGCGGCGAGCATGTCCGAGAACGCGAAGAACTGGGCCGCCACGTCACCGGCTTGCTCGGGGGACCATGAATGCTGGAAGGGAGAGAGAGAGAGATAGAGGAGCGCTGGACCAGCGACGAAGCCGGTGCTCCGGACGGCGGAGGAGACACGAGACAGCAGGATGAGAAGGCAAAATCCGGCTAACCGCCGGTGGGGAAAGAAGTGATGGATACCCTTTACCCTACAATGGGCCTTGCTGGACCCTGGAGCATTCGACTTGGGACATGGCCCTTTTGACATGATGATATAGCCCATTTGACTATTTTCCTCCAAAAAAAACTACATCTGTTTTATAAACACTATTGTTGCAATGAATAATTCACTAGCACATACTTTACTGGTTCAATAAATCATAAAAGAAAACTGATTCAATATACCTCCATCAATTTAGAGTAGAGATGGAGTCCTTATTTTGTTTGAAATCACAAAGGAAAACTAGTTCAATACTTTGTTTGAAAAATTCCAACAAAAGAACGGCTAAGCTTAAAATCTCATTGATGTTGGCATTTTTTGCACGAGAACTGGGGAATAAGCTGTATACAAACACTTATAAGGTTAACCTGTGTAGTATAGTAGTATTTTTCTTAGATAATTAAAAAAGTTCTAAACCATGCATGATCTCCGAAGAGGCTACACATCCCACACATTTAATAATAATAATAATAATAAGCACATCTGTCTACCATGATACACTTAGAGTTTACAAAGCAAATGTAAAGGAAGACACCAACATAGTTTGCATGTTCTTGTTGAGCAACAATCATATTTTTAAATCTTCATCCATGGTTGGTGAAGAGTTGCATCACAGTTGTTCAAAAAATGCAATGCCTTCTTCATGATGTTGCCGTTTGCCTCACACTTTTGTAGTTGTGTCCACATCCTCCTCATTTTAGCATGTTCTACAACCTAAACAAAACATTTCCATATGTTTATCTATCGAGGAAATCAAAAGAACAGAACAGATGTAATATGCTTGAACCCACTGTCGTCACTTTCTTTTTTTGCAAGGAAATTAAATTCTTTGAAGTAATGTGAAATGTGGCCATCTCATGATTGGAGGGAACAGTACTCACATGGAGGAAATGACGCATTCCTATCTGAGGAGGCCATGGCGATAAAATCACGCGGTCAGGGTCATACTCATACACGTCACGCTAGATCGTGAAACACGGTCAACACGAGCTCGTCGTGGTGTCGGGTCGGCCTGAGGAAACGCACAAAGCGGTTCATGTAGAATTGTCACGATCATGAAAGAGCGTCCAGTCAGATTATATTCCGGTGCGTGTTCTGGAATAGCAGATCGAGGGAGAACAAAAACACTAGTCACTGTGTCAGATCTATTTGGCAGCTGAAGGGAGACTGTCTCTGTAATTCTGTGATCCAAAGAAGGTACGTTATTGGATTAGGAGATTCTTTTCCTGTCCTTTAATAGTTAAATATTCGAGCCTCCACGGTAGAGACTTATAGTTTTAACTTCTAGCAACAGAGCCCCATAGTGTGCAAAAAGCTTGAGATATGACCATATTGGTTGCCAACTATATACTTCATTGGTTTCACTGATGAAAGAAGTCTAAATTACTTCCCTCACTTATAGTCAAAGTCTCCATAACCCACTAAACTATTTTATGATTCATTTCACCCCTAAACTATGTGACTTAGTTAATTTACTTCATAATGCAATTTGTTTTTTTATCCATGCATAAATGTAGCATTAAGTTCAAACTTTGCGAGCTGATAGTAGACATCATAACTCATGTTATAAAAATATACAATATATTTATCATTTTTTATGGGCTCAGATATTTAATAATTAGGTAATCCTTGGGATACAACACTATATTGAAAATATGACAATGAAAAATTCATGATATATTTTTCTGACATATGTTGTGATAGTCACTACATACATACACAATTTTAAATTATAATTCAATTTGTGCATGGACAAATAAAAAATACAAATTATATTAAGTGGTGAATTGAATCAAGTAACATAGTTTAGAAGGTAAGATAAATCAAAAGGTAATTTTGAGTGTTCCGTGAACTTTAATTATACTTGAAGGAAGGCACCAAACGAAAGGCGGTATTCCTCGGACGCCTCGGCGCGTCTAAGCGCCCGGCGCGACCGAAACGCCTGCTTGGGTGGGTGCTACGCGGCCGTTGCGCGTTGATAACGCCTCGGCGGGAAAAATGCGGTCGCGGTGTACGCGGACGAGGCAGAAAAAAGCGGCGTTGAGCCAGCGCTGCCAGCGCAAGGCTCGGTCGCTCGGCGGGAGATAGAATAAATTAATGGACTAATCGCTCCTGCTTTGTATCCTGGTTGTACGATGTCATTAGCCTATGGAATAGATTAACAAAAGTAGTCTGATTTGTTCCCTGCTTAAGATATTAACATAATTTAGTAATCAGATTTGTTCCATGTTTTGTATTTGTAAGATGGCAACGCCTGAGCGAGAAGTCACGGAAGCGAAGGAAGTAAAATGAGTTTATTTGTGTATCTTTTAATTCTGAACTAAGCAAAACAAGTACTTGTTTGTACTTTATCAATGTGTCAGGGACTAGTGATGCATAAACTTCTATACTTTTATAATTTTTAGAAAAAACTTTGCTACAGTATAAAACGCCTAGTAACGCTTAAGCATGCCTAGGCTCTAGGCGAAGGGTCATGCCCGCCTAGCGCCTCAAAAAACGTGGGAGGGGAGTAATATAGACTTTTTCCCTACTGATAAACACAGGAGATATTGTTTTTCTTTACTACGTTTTTTAAAAGAAAAAAGTCTATAACACTTCCCTCAAGTATAACCAAAGTTCACGTAACCCTCTAAACTTCCGTTTGGTTCATTTTACCCTTTAAACTATGTCATTTGGTTCAATTCACCCCTTAATACAATTTGTCCTTTTTATTTATCCATGCACAAATTGAATTTTAATTTAATTTTTTGCATAGATGTAGTGAATATCAGAATGTATGTCAGAAAAATATACCATGATTCTTTTGTCGTCATTTTCAATATAATATTATATCCTAAGGATTACTTTATTATCAAAAATCCCAGCCCTTTAAAATAATGATAAAAAACCACTTTATATTTTATAACATGAGCAAACAATGTCTAATATCATCTGCAAAATCTGAACCTAAGGCCACATTTGTGCATGGAGAACTAAAGAAGACAAATTGTATTAGGGGGTAAATTAAACTAAAGTGACATAGTTTAGGGCGTGAAATGAACAAAAAAGAGTTTAGGGGATCATATAGACTTTGAATATACTTGAGAGGAGTTATTTGTGCCTTATGTAACTTCAAGAGTATCACAAAGCATATCCTATAACTAATAATTGATATGTACTTGAACAGATGAAGGTTTCAACGAGAATTTAGAATACAAAGGTACAAACAATATATAAACTACTCCGGATACAAACGAAAGTTCATTAAAGTTTATATTATATTTTTTTATAAAACTCTGTTTCAGATAATATTTTTACGGGGGGCCATTGGGTTCATATGCCTCAATATTTTCCCTCACTTCAGATTTTTGTGAATTTTCCCTTGATCTTTGAAAACGAAGCAAGACTTACAAGATTAGTTATCCTCGTGATATTGCCCCTATTTTCATAGTACTTTGTGATTCTAGCTCTATTTTGACATAATAATTGATAGATTTGTGGTGTATTTGGATAAACAGTACTGAATTAACATATGTAACAAATTTGTATAGAATTTGGACAAAATTTCAGCAGTATTTTGTTGGAATTTTAATAGGTTTGAACAATATCCTGACGCTTGTGTTGTCCCAAGTCTGATAATGTTTATTGACCGACTTGTGATGACCACGCTAATGCATAAGTCACTTTGTTTCCATGAAAAAAACAATATCCTGATGCTTGTGTTGTCCCAAGCCTGATAATGTTTATCGACCGAATCGTGATGACCATGATAATTAATAAGTAACTTTGTTTCCCTGAAAGCTATACTTTGCACAATAAATGTGCATGCACAAACTGCACTACAACCTCAACCAAACTACCGGTGACGTTCAGTGGTATATTGATATCTATGACTGTAAACCAGAAGCCATTCATGGTGTTGCTAAAATGTCTCAGTGAACATTTTATCTGGTGAACCCCTGCTAACGTCACTCAAACATGCACACATGCAAATGGCCAACTTGTGGATGCATACTGGACACACACAGGAATGACTCCTTGCTAAGGTGCATCCTATCAAGGACAATGGCATGTGTGCTTAGGCCCATCATTGTCACTACTGGATCTTCCTCTGCAATCAGGCCACCAACAAGAGTTCAAGAAACAGCATGATTAGGGGGCCCAATCACTCACTAATTGTGGGACACTATGCACCCGCAGAATAAGGTGCATCCTATCAAGGACAATGGCATGTGTGCTTAGGCCCATCATTGTCACTACTGGATCTTCCTCTGCAATCAGGCCACCAACAAGAGTTCAAGAAACAGCATGATTAGGGGGCCCAATCACTCACTAATTGTTGGCCACTATGCACCCGCAGAAAGCCGCTAGGTCCATGAAACACCAATCACATCATAAGTAAAGCATACATCAAGGTCATTATACATTCACAGTCCTTTTCCAACCTCTATAGACTGACACATACAACTTATTAATTCAGATAACTTGGACAGACAGATAAGAAGGGTTTGAGACAGCAGCAAGCACACAACTACACGACATACTCAATATACTCACTATGATTGACCATGATGTTCAGCCAAAAGATTCTGACTTCATTCCTGAGTCCTGACTCCCTTTTCTTTCTCTATAACTCCAGCACCAAATCTGCATCCAGTCATAGAAAAGAGATGTCCAGTCAGTGCAAGGCATAATCACCATCATACAGCAAAAATTGATCGACAGCTCCTGAAGATTATTTGCCAATAACAATATGAAACATCTCCCTGTCAAGACTGCATTTTCTGACTGCAAACTGCTGGTGGTGGATCAGAATGTACTGTGTTGTGAATGCAATGTTTACGGACTGGAATTTCGAGACGTGGATGCATGCATGCACACTCACAGTCTGCGTCGGTCCTGATCCAGTGACCACTCTTGCTGCCGTTGTGCTCGTCATCGACGTCTGGGGAAGCACCGCCACCGAAGGAGGCGCGGTTTGCGCAGCAGCCGAATCCCGGCAGGCGGGGTTCCTTCCGGCATTGGAGCTTGGGTGATGCTGGGAGCTCGCCGTCGGTGCTACAGCGCT
>LAPY01000241.1:38616-65779 GCA_000970635.1 Eragrostis tef
GACGGAGCGAGAGGAGAGGCCGCTGTGGCTGACGCGCGCAGTACGGGGCTCGCCGGAAAAAGTCGAGCTCGGCGCGAACATGACGTGGGAAGGAAGGACGGCGACGCGACGGCTCAAGGAGGTCGGTTTGACGCGCGCGTGAGCCTTGTGCAAGAACTGGAGCTCGGAATGACCGGGGCGGCAGAGGGAGCACGCCGGTATGGGCAACGGCGCGAATCGCGCCGGCGCGGCTGGAGGAGGACGACGGGTGGCGGGACCCACCCGTCAGCGACAGAGAGAGGGAGAGTTGGGCCGGAGCGAGTCGGGCCGGGGAAAGAAGGAACGGGCCGAGAGAAAGGGGAGAAAAAGGAGAAAAAGAAAAGGGAGTTGGGCCGGAAGAGAAGAAAAGAGGAAAGGCGGCCCGGTTAAGAAGAAAAGGTTTGATCTTTTTGTGGTGTTTGAATTTGAATGAATTTGGAATTCATTCAAAGAGAGATTTCAAACAAACACTCAAATAAAGCCAGAAAAATTCAAGGATGCACGTGATGATGTTTGTGAAAGATTTTAAAATTCAAAAGCTTTTGATTTTGCTACGGACTATTCTAGCAAATTGATTTTAATTAAAAAAAAAATTTAAAAGTTCAAATTTTTAGTGGATTTTGATGATCACGAAAACGCGGGTCGCTACACTCATGAAGGCACTCATCGATAGTATTCTCAGACTCAATAAGACCTCTATTTTCGGCAGCCTCACGAAATGTTGGGCAAATAGTACCGTTTACCGTTCTTAGGTCTTCAAAGGAGGTAGCACCTGCAACATGGTTTAGAAGAAGCCTAAGATAGTACCTCTCCCCTTCGGATGGATGAGCAGACACGATTCTTCCGACCTGTATGCGTTCATCCCTCTTTTTCCAATACTTTTGGCCTGACATCCAAACAAAATATTCAGGAAAATCCTTATATAGGATCCCCCAAGCCCACTTGTATTTCTTGTTTGCCTCAAAATATTCAGTTAACATGGTCTTATTAGCTCCTTCCTCTAGGATGACATCATTTAGATTGGCTTCCGTAGGGTATGACACCATATGCATGTTTGGGAGATGGAGTTGTAGCTGCCTGACCGATGGAAATATCTCACTGAGTTCAAAACCGTAAATTCTCCATAGTGCTTCCGGAGGAGTAACCCACCTTGAATCTCTGTACTGCTTTATCTCATCAGTATCTCCATTACTGTCTACCTCATCGATAGAAACCTATGCTCGGTCATGTCCCTTGTATATGTACTTGAAGAGGTACTTCACGGCTTTTATGCTCGAGCAAACCTCAACATTGATGTGACAGTAATATCTTCTCAATAGGTAAGGATTGTACGGAACAACCCACCTATTATCTAACCTTTGACCTCGTACCTGTGCGGTGCGTCCATTATCCCTCCTCCTATATATGGGATATGAGTCCTTCCCTTGGTGGGTCTCCGCGTTGAATGGGCCTGGGTAGTGGTTTTTGCAAGCACCATTCTGCATGCACACATTTTTAGAGTTCAAGGCTCCACATGGGCCATGCATCATGTGCTTGACCACCATTTTGTAGAGCTCAGGGTACTTTCTTTGGTCTGGCAACTCAGCGGATATGATACAATCGTATTGCTCTGGGCATGTTAGTTTATATCTTCCCTCCATAATTAGGAGAAAGTGAGCATGAGGCAGACCTCTTTTCTGAAACTCAATGACATAGCTATATGCAGCTACCTTACCGAGCATGTGTCTTTTGAAAAGTTGTATTTTGAGGTCCTCCAGCTTTGCTCTAAATACTCGTACAATGAGATCAGGGCGGTCTTGCGGGGTTTGTCCAGGCTCAAGCTCACTTATTATCTCGTCCCAATTGGGGTTGCAAGTCATGGTTAGAAAGATGTCAGGTTTTCCATACTTCTGCACCAAGGCCATGGCGTCATAGTATCTACGTTTTTTATCTCGTTTCCCCCCAATAAATGATCCCGGAAGCACAGTTTGTTTGCCTACCGCATTCCTGCGATACTCTCCGGCTTGAAGGCAATCAACAATACCTTGGTATAGGTCAGCTCGTATTTCTTTCTGATGATGTTTAATATAGTCCAACCTCGAGCTTTCAACTTTAATGTACATGTCAACAACATATTGCTGAAATAGGCGCTTTCCATGTAGCATGGTGTTAAATATACCACGGCGCATTTGGAACTTGTAGCAATAGTAGTCCCTAACAGTGACGCACAATCGACTATTCGTATATGTATCTAGAAACGTTTGATAATGAAAAAAATTACACAGAATAAGTATAATGAAAAAGATAATGTAGAGAGAAGAAAATATTGAAAACGTGCTAGTTAAGTTAGTATTACCTTGGTTTTGCCGACGATTACGACGGGATTGAATTATCTCATCCAAGGTCACGCCAACCTTTGGAATCTCAGGATGCCAGCTAATCTCCCCTCTCGGGAAGAAAAGGGGGTAAGACAATGCATCATAGCATCCATAATATGGTTGGATTCTGTATCTCAAGTTGTTGTTACCGAAGAGAATGACACTACGTTCGAAGTGCTTACGAAGGTCATTACTCTCGACCCAGACAGCAGCCACCTCAGATGATACAGGTAAGTTATATCTGCGTTGGTCCAACCTCATGTCAGTGTTTAGTTCAATATGATATTCCTCAAGGTCATCTGCTCCGCCAAGATTTCTGAATGTCTGGGAATACGGATTGTCTTTGAGGATGTCGACAAGCCTTCGGATGACATCTCGGTCCAGGTTTGGGGAACACCGAAACCTATGTTGTGGAGTAGGATCATCATCGTAAAAGTAGAGCTCCAGATGCTTAGGCCCATCTTCTGTCCGACCAAATGAGAAGACGTTGTGGTAAATCTGGCCGTGGGCTCGGAATGTATACACTCCTGACCTCATGTTAGTGTATCTATTGTCCAAGCTAACTCCAAGCGTGGTGAATGAAAAATGCCCATTGAAGTACCGGATGTTATCTCTAAAATGCACAGCGTCAGGATATGGGCTTGTGTATAGTCTTTGAAGCTCCATTGGTGGCTCTGTGTGTGCCAATTTAATTTTGCCAGATCGACAACAAAATCCGTTTGGCTCATACTGGAATCTCTTTGCACCACAATGCTTGCAATCAGGCTTCGGTTCCAACTGGTGAGTACTATCTGGTATGTTCTGGTAAACATGATCATACGGATCAGGAATAGTAGTTTCCATTGTGGAGGATTCTACTTGGTCATCATTGTCTTCATGATTCCCTGGATAAATACGATGATTGGTGTTACATTCTTATATTATGCATGGAAATAAGGAGGTGTGTGACATCTGCGTTACCTCTCCCAACAAAGATGAAGTACTCAGCATCTTCTTCTTGAGACGCATTGGAGTTACCATCATCATCTGTAACAAAGCTTTCTTCTGAGGACTCTGGACAAGTGAAGTATGCTTCTGATGACGAATTGTCAATCGTTGCCGCTTCAGGATATTGCATTGAAATGAGTTCCTTGCAACAGGAAGTATCATCATCGCCTAAATGTAATTATTAGAATAACAATGTTATTATAATTCTCTGAAGTGGTATTTGTGATGGTAGAAGAGAAAATAGTTGTCCAGACCCTCAGCATACCTGTGATGGCAAAATCAACATGCTCCCTTTCCACTTCTTCTTGTATGCTTTCTAGATTGCCTGTTAATTTGTTAACTACATAAATATTGTTTCACACATTTGAAAAATTAGAAATGTATAAGCAAGGATTACCTTGCGATGTAGCCAAAGTGTGTGCCAACGCACTTGGACATCTAAACATGTAGGAGGAGCATGACAAGGGGTGTCCTAATGAACCAGTCGGGCACTGAAGCGCAATGGATTTCTTTCATGGAGTGTCCCGTTTGGCTGCGTAACTTGCGTTACGTTGTTCAAGGAGTGCTCGATGCTCTTCTGGTGGCAAGCTTTTCCTATGTGCTCTCCGACGAGCATTTATCTCTTGCCTCTCTTCGGGCGTCATTTTTTGTCTGCGTTCTTGTCGTTGTGCATTCATCCTTTGCCTCTCCTCATGTGTCAGGCTGCGTCTACGTGCTCTACGCCGAGCATTGATCTCCTCCCTCTCGTCGGCCCTCAATTTTGGAGCTCGAGCTCTTCTGCGAGCATTGATCTGCTCTCGCTCCTCGGGTGTCAAATTTTGACTCCGAGCACTTCAACGAGCATTTATTTTATGCCTCTCACACTACAAGAGAAACACCTCTTTAGCAACGGATATATGCGTTGCTGGAAGTCTTTACCAACGCATTTTGCATCCGTTGCTGGAGGTGGCGTTGCAAGGTTCTTCTGCAACGTATAAAGAAGCGTTGGTAACAAGCATGAATAAGCGTTGCGGACTTGCAACAGACAATCTGAGCAACAAGGACGCTTGTATGTGTTGCTACAATTGATTAGTCCAGAACCTTTTTTACCGTATGGCGTTGGCTGTTTAGACATTATTTCTAACAAAAGTAAGTCTTATAAACACTTTCACTCAAGAAGATGCTCCAGAATAATTTCACTCATAACTATATTGATTTCCATAAAAATATTTCTGTTACAGGGACAGGCCATTAACTTTGCCACAAGGAACCAGATTCATACAGTTAATCCACAAAAAAAAAAAACATAAACCTAACATGACTAAATTGCCATGGCATGCATTCATTACTTCCTTTTTCCTTCCTGTCCATTCTCTCTGCACAAGTTAAGCCCTCCTTCCTGTCCATTCTCTGCAAGTTAAGCCCCAAGTTGTAGCCTTCTGCATCTATTCTCCATCATGAATTTTGTTAACTTGGTTAGGCATCCTGGAAAAGGAACTAGCCAATTCTTATACATCTCTATGCACAACTATATGAAATACTGCATCAGATGAAAACCAAATAAACATAGATAACAGATCCACTATTTCATTATGGATTCCAATTAAAGAATGCCTGAATGCAAACGATACAGCATATATTTTTGCAAGGGGTTTCTCATACCTTACTAAGTTTACTTCAGGCAATAGGTCACACGAAACAAATAACAGAATTCTTAATCTAGGAGAAAAGAAGAGTTTTGCATTAAAAAAACTGAATAAAAATAGAACACTGAAGAAACAGGCATAGGATTTCAGTCCTCAATTAGCTACTATTGATCTTTATCTTTAGACTACATGGTACAGAGTCACATTGAATTATTACTGTACTAATGTTGAACAAAAGGTCCTTTTCAATTAAAAAGGAGTACCCGTATAAAAGTCCATCGATTTTTAATCATATCAGTTCAGATGCAGCAGCACCTGTTCAGTCTGTGGACTGAAATAAAAGCCAACGAGATATCAGGGATATGATACATCAAAATTCAGATTGATTGAGATAAAAAAAATCAGATTGATTTGCAGTAGAAGAAAATAGAGGATTTCACCGGAGCATCTCAGCAAAGTTAGGGAATCCAAGTACAGGACCCTGAAACAAACCCAACGGGATCTTAGTGGATATAATACATCAAAATTCAGATTGATTTGTAGTACAAGAAAATGGAGGATTTCACGGGAGAACATGTCAGACAAGTTAGGGAATCAAAGGTACAGTATAGTACAGTACGCGTTTGTAGGGGATTAGTGCTCAAACGAGATGAGAGGCAGGCGGCAATCTCCATTCGATCCAGCTGCCCCCATCTATAACCGCACCTCTACTGGATCTGAGGGACATCGATGGAAAGGAGAGGAGTACCTTGCATGATGCAGCGCCGGGGTCCTCGAGGTCGGAGATGGCTACAGACCTAGCAGCCTGCCTGCCTGCCCGCCGCCGCCGCACGCTAGTTGAAGAGAATTCGGGGAGAGGCACCTAATTTTACACGGGAGGAGTTGGTTCCCTGGATGAGAGGAACATATAATGGAGGAGGAGGTGGGCTGGTGGCGAGGTGGGCTGCTTAGGAAAGGCCTGCAACGTTTACAAAATCCGTTGGCAGACATCCGTTGCCGAAGGCGTGTGGGTGTTGTAGTGTCATCGGGCGTCAAACTTTGGTAGCGAGCTCTTCTACGGGCATTTATCTCCTCCCTTTTCTCGCATGTCCAACTTTGCCGGCGTGCTTTTTCAGGATCTCCCCTTGCATTTCTTTGTTGTGATGCACAGCTCATATTTGACGTATTTTGACGAATAGACAAAGCTTGTACTTGCTCTGATGAAACCATTGGATATGCAACGGTTTGTTGAGAGTTGCTTGCTTCCCCCTGTTGTGGTGCAAAGCTAGCATAGCGTGTGATTTTACGAGGTCGCTTCCGTTCTGCAACAGTCGTCATATAATTACTTTGATGCTAAACAAAACGGTAAAATACGCATGAGTTAGATGACAATACCCTTTGAGCTTTCTCCTTGCTCAAACCCAGGTTGCGTGAGGATACTGTGAGTAGGTAAAGCTTTTGCTAACTGAATTGGCACATCTTCGTCCGAGGATGAGTAAGTAAAGTCAACGTTTGATGTCTCACGTATGACAAGACTTGTTTCAGGAGTAGAATTAAGACGGCATCTCTTCGCTTGAGTTTGTCCATCCACCACTGTAAAACCGGTACAAAAATGTAATCATGCAGGCTCTGTTTTTACCCTAGTGATCTGCTAATCTTGGGGGCAAAAAATTAAGGACCATGTACGGACCTTCTTTTCCTTTTTCTTTGCCATGTTCGATGTTTTGGTTTGGTGGCATTGTTTTAAGACCTTCAACGTCCTTTTTTTTCCAAAAAAGGAAAAGAAATATTTGACCAATAATTAGTAAACAGATAATTGTAGAAACTTAGAAAAGGCGCATGAAGGAGTGAGCAAGACATTGCAATGACCTTTTTCTCCTACCACAAACTTGCCATAGCTGATATATCGACCTTAATACCAGGAACTTTGCACTACCAAATTGCTAGTCAGATTTCAGCACCGAGCTGTAGGTTAATTACTCCATTATTTTTAGGACACTAAAATCGCACAAACCATTTACAGACCAAATGGTACCAATCATATGAATATATATATAAAAAAACTTCCAATCGACAGGGTCCATATACATGTGCAGAAGTATGTCACATGTCACAAATAATGTCCAAGACAATGTCATAGAAAAAATAAGACGAAATGAAATGATAACCATGTAAACAAAAGGTGGTCAGATACAACTGATTATATACAAAGCACTTATGAACTTGATATGTCTTCACGCCACAACCAAGTGTAAAAATCACAATAGCATATTGGAATAGAAGCTTGTCTCTGTACCTCACAACAAAATTCCTTCCACACAACAAAACTTGTATTCACTTAAACCTGGAAAAAAAAAAGAAACAGAGGCTACTAAGCAAAAGGTTTCATATTATAGAAGCCGGTAAAGTGCACGCTCTCAAGAAGTAGTGCCTCACAGAGCAAGAAATGAAGAGATATTGAGCACTCAGAGGCTACTAAGCAAAAATTTTCCATTAGCTGGTAAAGTGCACGCTCTCAAGAAGTAGTGCATCACAGAGCAAGAAATGAAGAGATATTGAGCACTCAGAGGCTACTAAGCAAAAGTTTCCTATTAGCTGGTAAAGTGCACGCTCTCAAGAAGTAGTGCCTCACAGAGCAAGAAATGAAGAGATATTGAGCACTCAGAGGCTACTAAGCAAAAGTTTCCTATTAGCTGGTAAAGTGCACGCTCTCAAGAAGTAGTGCCTCACAGAGCAAGAAATGAAGAGATATTGAGCACTCAGAGGCTACTAAGCAAAAGTTTCCTATTAGCTGGTAAAGTGCACGCTCTCAAGAAGTAGTGCCTCACAGAGCAAGAAATGAAGAGATATTGAGCACTCCAATCTAGTAAATCTATGGAACAGATCAAGAAAAAACAAATTACATCTGCAGAAAGCTACAGTTTTAGTAAGAGCTACAAATGTTTGAGTGCAAAGTTTTCTTAGGTCAACTGCAACCCACATATGCATTCCTTCATGTACGCTAATCAAAGTTAAGGCATACAATTCCACCAGCAATGAATCAAAGCATAAAGCATCAAACCAGACTATCATATCCCTCTGTATTATTTATACCAACAGAAAAAATAAGTTGCCCAAACGGAAATATTCGTGATAAAACCACGAGAAGTAATATCATTGTCTCCATATTTCAGATCTCCTAACTGCAAGCACCTAGTTTCAGATCTCAAAAATCATACACTTTCGAAATAATAATGCATGCAAATTCAAAAGTCAGATAAAAAGAAAGCACAGTTGGTCCGGGGATTACCGCAGCTAGGCAGAAATACAAACTGAAACAAAACTGCAATAATGAATTATTCAGAAAAGATGCTGGTACTCATATCAGTTGTTTGACAAATGATTTCAATTGGAATGCCTAATAACATCAGTAAAAGCAAATCACCCGTACCTTGGTCCTTGACGAATTGGATGAAAGGGCGTCGGGCACTGAATCCCACCTTCTTGCTATCTCAGCTCCAGTCGGTAGCTTCTTGTTTGTGCTAGGTGAGGGCGTGGCCAGTGAGTGATTTATAGTGGCAGCCATAGATGTTTCGACGCGGTGCTCCAAGAGCGGGTGACCATTTGAATTTTGATGTCAGAAAATTTGAATTTGGCAGAAGCGGGCGCGAGAGGGGAAGCGGTGGCAGAGTGCCAAGCCATACCTTCTCGAACCTTCCGTAGCCCGCCGTCACGGGTGCGCATGGATCTTGGGCGCCGCCTCTGCATCGTTGGACAGACCGGAGGAGGCCGCGGCCACAGATTTTCCATTAGCTGGTAAAGTGCACGCTCTCAAGAAGTAGTGCATCACAGAGCAAGAAATGAAGAGATATTGAGCACTCCAATCTAGTAAATCTATGGAACAGATCAAGAAAAAACAAATTACATCTGCAGAAAGCTACAGTTTTAGTAAGAGCTACAAATGTTTGAGTGCAAAGTTTTCTTAGGTCAACTGCAACCCACATATGCATTCCTTCATGTACGCTAATCAAAGTTAAGGCATACAATTCCACCAGCAATGAATCAAAGCATAAAGCATCAAACCAGACTATCATATCCCTCTGTATTATTTATACCAACAGAAAAAATAAGTTGCCCAAACGGAAATATTCGTGATAAAACCACGAGAAGTAATATCATTGTCTCCATATTTCAGATCTCCTAACTGCAAGCACCTAGTTTCAGATCTCAAAAATCATACACTTTCGAAATAATAATGCATGCAAATTCAAAAGTCAGATAAAAAGAAAGCACAGTTGGTCCGGGGATTACCGCAGCTAGGCAGAAATACAAACTGAAACAAAACTGCAATAATGAATTATTCAGAAAAGATGCTGGTACTCATATCAGTTGTTTGACAAATGATTTCAATTGGAATGCCTAATAACATCAGTAAAAGCAAATCACCCGTACCTTGGTCCTTGACGAATTGGATGAAAGGGCGTCGGGCACTGAATCCCACCTTCTTGCTATCTCAGCTCCAGTCGGTAGCTTCTTGTTTGTGCTAGGTGAGGGCGTGGCCAGTGAGTGATTTATAGTGGCAGCCATAGATGTTTCGACGCGGTGCTCCAAGAGCGGGTGACCATTTGAATTTTGATGTCAGAAAATTTGAATTTGGCAGAAGCGGGCGCGAGAGGGGAAGCGGTGGCAGAGTGCCAAGCCATACCTTCTCGAACCTTCCGTAGCCCGCCGTCACGGGTGCGCATGGATCTTGGGCGCCGCCTCTGCATCGTTGGACAGACCGGAGGAGGCCGCGGCCACAGCAGCGCGCACGGGCGCCGGTGCCGGCGAAGGCGCCCCCGTAGTATGCCGTCGATGAGGTCCGCCTGCCCATCGAGGCATCGACCCCCGCCGTGGCGCGCTCGGCTGTTGGGCTTGCCAATCTATGGTGCCGCCGCGTCCTCATCTCACCGGCGGCCACCAGTATGCGTGCTTGGCGGGGCGGTGATGCGGACGCAGGCGTCGGGGGCGCGGAGGCGGAGGTCGGTGGCTGGACAGGAAGCAGACGCGGGCGGCGGCGGAGCAGGACCGAGCAGGTTTTTGTTATTTCACCCACGAAAGAAACCGGTGGGCTTCGTGCCCGCGAAACCAGTGCTCTTGCCGGTGGAATGCCCAAACGTTATTATTCTGACCAAATTGCCCTTACTCCATCTTCTTCCTCGTCTGGCAGGTTCTTCATTGCCCATCTAAAAAAAGATCTTCTTCATTGCCGGCCAAGCTCAGCTCATAAGAAAAAAAAAAAGCTTCTTCATCACCCTCGCCCCCTTCTTCTTCCTCACCGCCACCTGCCTTCTGGCGCCGACTCGTCTCGATCCGTGCAAGTCTGGCCGCGGCGAGCGAGTGCGCTGGGCTGTGGCTGCTCGATGCGACGGTGTCGCACGAGGAGCACGGCCATGGCGTCGCGGGGAGCACGGGCGCGCAGGGGGCAGCCATGGAGGATTTGCAGTCACCCCTTGCTTCGCCCCCTGTTGCAGTTGCTGCCATGGATGCAGCCATTGCCGAGCCCCTGCTTGAACGGTGCGTCAGGGGGGCCGGGCTGCCACCATCCCCATCTGAGCGCCATGGGGGAGGGGGCCTCGCTGCCATGGCTGCAGCCATTGCCGGGACCCTGCTTGAACGGTGCGTCAGGCGAGCCGGGCTGCCACCATCCCCATCTGAGCGCCATGGAGGAGGAGGCCTCACCTACCTCGAGGTCAGCGGCAGCACGACGGCAAGTCAGAGAACAAATTGCTATTTTGCGTTGATTCAATCGTTTCGTTCTCAAGCATGTACGATTGGCCGCCCGTTTTGACAGAGGCATTAATTTTGGCATCGTTTACTTGTGCTAATTGAATTGCTCTTAGATGGTTCTAGGACCGGCTAAGTGAATGCAGTTTTTTTTTTTCCTTTTTTTTTTGGATTGGAGCGGTTCTCTTTGGGGGCGGCTTGGACTAGCAGAAGCTTAGGCCGGTAATGGAGGTGGCGGCGGGGATTGGGTCTGGCCTGAGGAAGAAGAAAGGAGAGGGGTGATTTCGTCCAAAAATTTGTATGTGGGCATAAGACCGGTTAGGGCATCGGTTTGGTGAACATTTTAACGAAACCCAACAGTAGGTGGGTATTACATCGAAGTCCACCGGTTTCATGGTGAAATAACAAAAATCTCAAGACCGAGTGTCCGAGTCGAGGGCGACTCGGCTCCGCTCGTTCGTTTTTTTCTTTTTTTTTGCCATTGTTTTTTCTTTTGCGCGGCTTCCGGGAGGGACACGGTTTGCTGTGGCCCACATGTCGGCGCACCGCTTCAGCCTTCAGTGCGAGCTTGCGACGACGACGGACTGGACACCACCAACTGCCGTTTTTAGGGATAGTAAAAATTTCTGACGCAAAGTTTAGATCCGGCAAACATTACATGGACCTCATGCTAGTTTCTCATATATATGAAACAGCCCAACCAACGTTAGGCCTGTTGGCGAATAACGTTTGTTTATTTCGATCCATTAGACTATTTTATTTGTTTCAGCCCATTAGCAAATACAGTAAGCGTGGACATTTTTCTCACTAATGACATACTTAAACAGGAGCGGGCCCCCCTCATGACCATAAGCTCAAACCGTTCTGCACACAAGCCCAACTGGGCCGTCAAGAAAAGCCTATCTCGAGCCATCATCACGTTTCGGCATCGTTTCCTCTATCTGTTCCCCGTAGCAGTTCTCTTAATCGCTTCGCCGCCGCCCGTCCGCCGCAGTGAGGCTATGATTTCCTGCTACTGGCCGCCAAGCCACAAAGCTGCGATCTAGTAAATCTGTAAGTTATGCGTTCTATTTCTTCCCGGCGACTTGGCCATCCTGATCTCTAATTGTATTAGGATTAGATTAGAGGTTAATCGAGTAGAGGAGATTACTTATTGTTGATGCCATGTGCAATATAAGTCCCTCTTCTATTTAATTCAGTTCAGCGTGAACACTTGAACCTTTTGTAGGCGATTCAAGCTCCGGTGGTAGTGCTGAAAATCCCAATGCAACTAATGATAAGTTATTATGAACTCTTATTATTTAGACTACCTTTGCAGAGCTAAATTGAATGTAATACTTAATAGATTCAATTGCATATATTCTATTCTGCTCTTTTTGTGCCTTCAATGTTGCAAAGAATTTTAGTCAACACATAAAATTCATTTCTATCGTAGATCATACGTTGTTATGCTTCTACTATATATACATGCTCCAGTGTGGTCCTATATGCACATATTTTCATGTCAAATTTCCTTAAAAGGCGGCTGCAATTTCACCATTGCAATTTCACCATATGCCAGGCGCGCCGCCGCAACAAACAAGTTCTTTTGATTTAAAAAAATACATAACTTTCAAAACGAGCGTCCAAATTACAAACTGATTTCACCATTGGATTCATTACGATGAAAAGTTCAAAACTATACCCCACTTAATTATGTTGGAGAACTTTTTTGAAAAAATAAAAAACAAAGAATCAAAAAATTAGAGCAACAAATGAAAAATTAGACAACAAACGAAAATGTTGTAGCAATAGACAAAGAAAGTTAGACAAAACAAATAAAAAAGTTGGACAACTAAATAGAAATCTTGAAACGTAAATTAGAAAAGTTGGACGGCCAAAACGAAAAGTTGGAGGAACAAATCAAAAAGTTAGCCAACCAAAGGAAAAAGTTACAGCAACTTTTCTAATGTCACTGCAGTGGGGTCTAGTTTCGAAGATCTCGTCACGAGAAACGCAGTGGTAAAATCGTTTTTTCATTTGAACGCACGGTTTGCACTCTACGGATTTTTTTAGTTAAGAAACATCAGTGATGTCAGTGCGGACCCCACTCCACAAGCACATGCGCACCTGCCGCCTCCTCACCTCCAACATGTCACCTTTCCCAAGTAGCATGACCGCAAGGAGTCTTTGCGGTGACCCTTGAATAGACCCCCCAAAATGACTGTCGATGTTGTGCTCAGTGTCCTGAAGAAGCTAGCTGGGAATGGAATTATGAAGCCGGAAGCACATACTCTGATTAAATGAATTGTATATCGCAAACCATATCACAAAAGCATTTGCTCCACATCGGTTAACTGAGATTCTGCTTTCTTCTCAGTCAATTTTTCTGGCCGCCGGATTGAGATCGTGGGGCTAATGGAAGTTTAGTCTTCTGTGCGTGCGAGTCTTCAGCGGCGACTCCTAGCCGTGCGGGCCGCAGCGATTGAAACCCGCTTGTTGTTATTGGGTTTGGATGGGTGAGGATCCTGGTGCGTTCTCTTCTCAGTTGACCTCCTCGACTCTGACGCCATCGCACGCCGGGCCAATTCACAAGACCCCATCCGTAAAGGGCGCCTTTCAAAGAATAACATTGCTAAAGGGTGCCGTCTACAGGACACCATTACAAAACTTGGTTGTCATCATAGAATACAATATTGCTGGTTTTCTTTGTTTTTAAACAAAAAATGAGACTTAAATGGACCATTCTACTCTTGCATGTTCAGGATGATGACGGCAAGTGTTTTTGGCGCCAGTAATTGGTAGAAGCGCCAGGGAGAATGGAAATTTGACTATTCTTGTCTCAGAAAATTAATAAATTGAAAAAAATATTTTCGGAACCAGAAAAAAATTAATTTCTGAACCGAAATAGTGGAGAAAAATATTTTCAGAACAGGAAAAATTGAGAAAAATATTTACAGAACCGGAAAGGTTGAGAAAAATATTTTCAGAACCGGAAAAATTAAGAAAAATATTTTTCTCAACCATAAAAATACAAGAAAAATTTGACATGACCTTTTGGTTTATACAAAATTCCCAGCAGCATTAATTCACATGAAAAAAATATATAGAAGCATAGCAGGTGCACCATAGCATTGAAACATGTCCAAATCATACAAATAAGAGTGTTACAATTGCCTAACAACACAATAGTTCAAATGAGTGGTCCAAAGTTACCTGAAAAGCAAGGAAATGAGAGCAGCTCCAACAAACAGTTGGCTACTTGGATGCAGAATCATCGCCTTTGTCTTGTGAAACCACAAACAAACGCCTAGCTGAACAGCTCCCACTAGATGTACCAACATCTTCTCCATGTACCAAGTTGACAACTCTTCGAGTAAGTGATCCCGGCGAAATGGTGTCAGCCGGCATCGGCGTAGGCCTTTTTGCCTTCCTCTTTTGTTCGGGCTTCCTCTTCCTACATGAACATGGACAAGTTATTAGAAAATTTTCAAGTAGTGCAATAATATGTTAGCCTATTAGTAAAAAATGAGAGTCAAGTCACCTCTTCTTCGGTTCTTTCAAAGGGCAATTCCCGGATTCACGATGTCCAAACCCCCCACATTTTTTGCACCATTGTTGTTTCTTTGCACCCGGTTCATGAGCAGCTTTGAATCTTTCTTCCGCTCCCTTCCGGAGGCTCTTTTCAATGGAGGTGGCAGCAACTTGAAACCTATGTCTACTTGAGGCCATTGTGATTTGTCAGTCATATGTGGGATGGGGCCACTATATGCTGTCCTAAACCTCTCCACGCTATAGTACTCATGAACAAAAGTGGCGATGTCAATATCTGGAAACATTTGAATGAAAGCCAAAGCATGAGGGCATGGCTTACTAGTCATGTCCCACTCACCACACGTGCAAGTGTGAGTCTTCAAGTCTACCACATGCCCCCAAGGTGTCATATCATATTTGAAACCATATATCTCAGCAGTGTGCTGCCCTTTATGAACCTTCATTTGACCTAATCCTCTTGTTTTGGCTTTGAGTTGTTTAAGAATTGTTGGAAGAATTATTCTATTTAGCTTGCTGCCAATCCTTCTTCTTTTGTCCCACAAATCCATTGTCATCCTCCTCAAGGTGTCGATCAAATCAACAAGTGACAAGTCCTTAATCCTTTTCACGCAATTGTTGAAGCTCTCAGAAAGATTGTTGTTCACATAGTCACACTTCACCTCATTTGAGAACATGGACCTACTCCACAAGTGATTGTGGTGTTGATTCATGTATGTCATAACATCTAGATCTGCAGCAACAACTTGATTCCAATGGATCTCAAATTTCTTAGGCTTGTAAGCTCTAGGTGCTGGCCACATATTCTTGTCATAGATCTCTCCACGATAGTACTTCTTAAAGTTTGCCCACAAATGTCTCATGCATTCCCTATGTTCAATGCCAGGAAAGACCTCCTTGATGGCAGCATCAAGTCCCTTGCATGCATCCGTGCTTATAGCCAAATTAGGTGGATGGCCAATTGCCTTCTCCAATTGTCTCATGAACCATGTCTAGCTTTCAGAAGATTCAGACTCAAATATTCCCCATGCAACAGGGTACATCCAATTGTTGCCATCAATTGCTGTAGCAGAAGCCAATTGACCTTTATACCTTCCATTCAATGCAGTTGAGCCAATACCAAGGTAAGGTCTACACCCTTTGAGGAATCCATCGACACATGGCTTCATCGCTATGAAGAGCTTGTCAAACATCTCACCATCTTCATGTGGCTTAGTGGCAATTTCGAAAATGGAATCTGGAGACCTCTCAAGGAATGCAGCCCTGTAACTATGCAAGGTTTGGAAACTATCTTCCCAAGTGCCATAGATTCAATCCATTGCCAGCTGCCTACCAGCCCAAACAGTGCCACAACCAATCTCAACACCATACTTTTCAAGTAACTTATCTTGTTGGTCAGCTGCTCCAAGTCCTGGTTTCTTTTTCAACCAAGCAACAACTTTTTCTGCAATCCACTTCTTAGATGCCATATTGTTTACCAACATTTCATTTCCCATGCAATCATGCTCATGTGGAATCAGGGAGATCTGAAAAAAATAACCCAAGTTAATTAATGATTGTAAAGAAGTATTACAATATGAACTAACATTGCCTCAAAAGATAGAGAAGAACCATACCTCAACAGTTTGTTGTCCAACAAGCTTGTTAGCAACAATTCTCCATGGACATCCGGCTGCCTTGCATTCAGCTCTATATCTTTTCTTATCGGTGACAACCTTGTGCACCTGATACTTACTACGGATGGCATATTGCCTTAAGGCCATCCTGAAATCCAGCATCGATGGGAAGTTCTCACCCTGTTTGATCCTTGGGTTTTCCTTATCAACTACAAACTTTGGCTCATTTTCAGCAATGTCATCAACTAAAACTTCTGCATCAATTGCATTTAGACCCACTCCACGCTGCCTCAAATTTATCCTTGCCGCCTCTTCCTCAGCCCTCAAACCTAGAGACACAAATACCTCATTGTCTTCCATGAATATGTCATCATCTTCCATCAAAGAAGGGTCCACATTTTCCTCAATGTCATCACTAGTCTCCTCATCAGATTCTGCTGAACTACTTGTTCCCGTTGATATATTTGGATTCCTCCTCACCGGTAACTTCTCCAATTTTGCCTCTACTTTCATGCTACTCATATATGCTGGTTTAATTGGAAACTCAACAACAAAGCATACAAATTTGGCGGTCTTAAATTTTTGAAATACCATCTTCAACTCATTATCCGTTACAATGCATATCATGCCCTTTTTCTCTATGTCCCAATACCAAAATGCCGGATCTTGACATGAACCCCACTTTGATTTACTAGCTAGATCAGCCAACATATTACGCATCGAGTACCCTTCAACGTCATGCACTTCAATATAATGGTCTTCATTCTCGACAAAAACTCTAGTGTCATTATCCAAATAACATGTGTAACCCGGTACTCTAAAATTAATTTTCATATTGGGCTATGTTTCATTCCTAAATCATACAAAAATGAAACAATTTAGCATTCTAGACCACATCTGACCAATTCAAAAATAAAAATGTATGCACAAGTACCTTCCAGTGAAGCTCATGTTACTGGCGGCTTCTTCTGTTCCGGAGCGGATGCCCTCTACAACCGCCGTGAGCCCATCCTCAGCAGACTGCAGCAGAGGCGCCGGGAGCCGCGCTCCCCTCTCCTCCGTTCGCCGCCATCTGCAGCGCGCCGGGGGCCGCGCTCCCCTCTTTCCCGTTCGTCGCCGTCTGCAGCGCGCCGGGAGCCGCGCTCCCTTCTTCCCCGTTTGCCGTCGTCTGCAGCGCGCCGACGAGCGCAGGCGAGCGTGCCCTGGCGGCGCGTCTCCCAGCCGCGCAGGGACCCGTGGCTCGTCGACAAAGGCTGCCCCGAGCCGCGCGCGTAGGCCGCACCCTTCATGAGCCGCCGCCGCCGCCGTTCAACCCTAGGTCGAGCTCGGCCACCAGACTCGAGGAGGAAGAACGGTTCGAGCATTTGATTCGATTCAGAGAGGGGTCATGGGTAGCAAAAGGCAAGAGGGCAAAACGGTCAGTTCATTACTCAATTTAGGCCAAAAGAAAAAGAAAAATAGGATAAAAGGGGTATGGTGGTGCGGTTTGCTGCCGGGCTGCCTCCTTGATGTTGTTTTGTGGAAGCCCTGCTTGCTGATGGGGTCTTGTGGAAGGCGTCCCTTAGGGATGTTGTTTGATGAATTAACCCTCGCACACCTGCAGCGTCGGCGTCGCCTCCATGGAGTGGAGGTTCCATCTCTGGCTTCCTCTGCCGCAACCTTGTCTCCATCCCCGCGCCCTCCACCGTGGTATCGACTCCAGCTGTGCCTCCTACCGTTGCCTCGCCGCCAAGCACCAGCCCCCTGGTGAGTTCTCCCTGCTCGCCCTTCTCGATTTCTGTCACCGCGTTGTGTCAGTCTGCTTGCGGAACTCATTTTAGGTTGCTTGTCTGTGATGGAATCGATAGAATTTGTGATGTTCGCTTTCTATCTTGTGTTTCGTCGATTTTGCCTTAATGTTAAGATTTTCATTTGTGCCTAGTTTTGGTCGCAATTCATTCCAATTAGTTATTTTTTTTGTTGAAATGTGATGGATTTGGGTTTGTGTAGGTTATCTGAGAGTGGTGGGCGTCCTTCCTCCAAATATTCTGTGAAATGTAGCTGGGGTTCGATGTTCATTTGGCCGGATTCGTATTCGATGTAGTAGGGGTTCATTTGACCCCTTTGCTGGCCTCTTCATGTAAAATAGTAGCCAGATCGTTAGATTTTTATGAAAATTCTGGTTAACTCTAACCATTTGTGAGTGCGTCTGGTGTCACTCATTTCCTCACAACGCCAGCAGTTGATTGTACTAAAAATCTGTTCAACATATTCTATTTTTTCTGTATTGTTGACATGTTCTCTCTGATTTGTTCTATGGAATTCTCTTGTTAGGATTGCTCTGTGTATTTTTCAGTGTTTAAAATCTCCGGCTAAGGGCTTTAGCTGCCTGCTTCATAAAAGCTAAATGGCAGCTATAGCCAGTTATAGCTGCAGCTAAACCGTTTAGCTGTTTTAGCAACATTTGGACAGATGAGTGCTACACTGATGCCCCTGCCCCTATTGCTTGGTTTCTTGCTGCCGCTCCTGCTGCTCTTGAGCCTGAACGCACCTGTTGCCTCTGCTTCCAAGCGCCCACTGTTGCCCTGCTCTCAGGCACGTGCAGCTGCCGCTGCTTAGCGGCTAAGTTAAAGCTCATTTAGCGGCTAAAGCGGGCTAAATGCAGCTAATAGCGGTTGCAAACTCGTACCGGCGAAAGGACTCTCTCCTAGCGGTGGAGCTTCCCAGCAGCTATCTCCGGCTATAGCGCAGCCGGAGATTTAAAACTTTGGTATTTTTAACTTTAGTTTTTTATTGTCCATTAGTGGTGGCTACAGGCCTAGTTTTGTGATTCTACGTGATGTTATTTGTTCTTCAGTTTCTATCATGCATAATACCAACATAATAAACAACAAAATATGATGGAGGTTGACTCTAGGTGTTATATTTGTCATAGTAAAGTTTAACTTTGCATGTTCATCAATACTTTTGATCTGCTGATCTGCCTGGAATAATTGCTTGCCTTTTTCTATAGCTGGCAATGTACAGTTGACTGTTGATCTTCTGCCCACTAATGAGTTATTCAGCAACCATTCTCTGTTTCTTTATAACTTATCAGAGATTTGTGCAATAACTAAAAAACTCAGATAAATAAAGTTCCGTTTGCACCTTTAAATGTTGCTCTGTTTCATTTATCCATAACACCTTGTGGATGATCTACCATTATGTTCTTATCCCTACCTCCATTGTTTATCATATATTTATTTTTTTTTCTTTTTGTTCGATTGTGTTGAGCCTGAGGAATTATAGTTAGTTAATATGTATTTTACAACATGCAGCAGTACATAGTAAATTTTACTACACTTAGACATTAATTTTTAGATGATTTACTAGAAGCAGATTAGTCCCTGGTGTATTTAGTCTATACAGTACATAGAGTAAATGTAGGAAGTAATACTAGAATATATAGGAAACATAAATATATCACTAGATACTACATTGAATCTGCAAGCACAACTTGAAACTAAAGATAGATCATGGTACCTGCGATAACTCTCATTAAGAGTTCGTATTGTTCAGGATTTCTTCAGTGAATGCTCCATTGCTCGCTTTTAGTTCCTTGATAAATCCATGGACCTGGTGAGCTGTGGCCTGATTTGTCTATTGAACCAAAAATGTTATGTATGTATTACATACCTTTGGTACTTGGTAGCTTCTAATTCCAGTGTTCAGATTATAATACAGGCATCGAATGGACATTCTTTGCCACAAAAAATGTCTCAAAAGTACTTGTTTGCATTACCGGGGTGTGTTACTGTAGTATCATTTTTTTTTGCCTTCTACCTTGATATTGTTCCATACGAGATATGGTATCTCAAACATATGTTGGAAAGTGTCATTTGTGAGGTTTGTAATTTTTGGTTCCTAATATTAGTTTCAGATTATAGTATTGTCATTGAATGAATTCTTTGGCTTCAACCTGTCTCAAAAGTACTTGTTTCTATTGCCATGGTGGGTCCCTCTAGTATCAGTTTTGTTTAATAGCTTTAGTAGTTGATATTTTTTTGTGCGAGATATAGTGTCTTGAACAACAGTGTTATTTGTGAGGTTCCTAATTTTTAGTTTGAATCATTCAGCAAATGCATAATTTGTATTTTAAATATATTACTCTGAACCTATAATTTTTTTTCTCGATGTTCATTTGGCCGGATTCGTATTCGATGTAGTAGGGGTTCATTTGACCCCTTTGCTGGCCTCTTCATGTAAAATAGTAGCCAGATCGTTAGATTTTTATGAAAATTCTGGTTAACTCTAACCATTTGTGAGTGCGTCTGGTGTCACTCATTTCCTCACAACGCCAGCAGTTGATTGTACTAAAAATCTGTTCAACATATTCTATTTTTTCTGTATTGTTGACATGTTCTCTCTGATTTGTTCTATGGAATTCTCTTGTTAGGATTGCTCTGTGTATTTTTCAGTGTTTAAAATCTCCGGCTAAGGGCTTTAGCTGCCTGCTTCATAAAAGCTAAATGGCAGCTATAGCCAGTTATAGCTGCAGCTAAACCGTTTAGCTGTTTTAGCAACATTTGGACAGATGAGTGCTACACTGATGCCCCTGCCCCTATTGCTTGGTTTCTTGCTGCCGCTCCTGCTGCTCTTGAGCCTGAACGCACCTGTTGCCTCTGCTTCCAAGCGCCCACTGTTGCCCTGCTCTCAGGCACGTGCAGCTGCCGCTGCTTAGCGGCTAAGTTAAAGCTCATTTAGCGGCTAAAGCGGGCTAAATGCAGCTAATAGCGGTTGCAAACTCGTACCGGCGAAAGGACTCTCTCCTAGCGGTGGAGCTTCCCAGCAGCTATCTCCGGCTATAGCGCAGCCGGAGATTTAAAACTTTGGTATTTTTAACTTTAGTTTTTTATTGTCCATTAGTGGTGGCTACAGGCCTAGTTTTGTGATTCTACGTGATGTTATTTGTTCTTCAGTTTCTATCATGCATAATACCAACATAATAAACAACAAAATATGATGGAGGTTGACTCTAGGTGTTATATTTGTCATAGTAAAGTTTAACTTTGCATGTTCATCAATACTTTTGATCTGCTGATCTGCCTGGAATAATTGCTTGCCTTTTTCTATAGCTGGCAATGTACAGTTGACTGTTGATCTTCTGCCCACTAATGAGTTATTCAGCAACCATTCTCTGTTTCTTTATAACTTATCAGAGATTTGTGCAATAACTAAAAAACTCAGATAAATAAAGTTCCGTTTGCACCTTTAAATGTTGCTCTGTTTCATTTATCCATAACACCTTGTGGATGATCTACCATTATGTTCTTATCCCTACCTCCATTGTTTATCATATATTTATTTTTTTTTCTTTTTGTTCGATTGTGTTGAGCCTGAGGAATTATAGTTAGTTAATATGTATTTTACAACATGCAGCAGTACATAGTAAATTTTACTACACTTAGACATTAATTTTTAGATGATTTACTAGAAGCAGATTAGTCCCTGGTGTATTTAGTCTATACAGTACATAGAGTAAATGTAGGAAGTAATACTAGAATATATAGGAAACATAAATATATCACTAGATACTACATTGAATCTGCAAGCACAACTTGAAACTAAAGATAGATCATGGTACCTGCGATAACTCTCATTAAGAGTTCGTATTGTTCAGGATTTCTTCAGTGAATGCTCCATTGCTCGCTTTTAGTTCCTTGATAAATCCATGGACCTGGTGAGCTGTGGCCTGATTTGTCTATTGAACCAAAAATGTTATGTATGTATTACATACCTTTGGTACTTGGTAGCTTCTAATTCCAGTGTTCAGATTATAATACAGGCATCGAATGGACATTCTTTGCCACAAAAAATGTCTCAAAAGTACTTGTTTGCATTACCGGGGTGTGTTACTGTAGTATCATTTTTTTTTGCCTTCTACCTTGATATTGTTCCATACGAGATATGGTATCTCAAACATATGTTGGAAAGTGTCATTTGTGAGGTTTGTAATTTTTGGTTCCTAATATTAGTTTCAGATTATAGTATTGTCATTGAATGAATTCTTTGGCTTCAACCTGTCTCAAAAGTACTTGTTTCTATTGCCATGGTGGGTCCCTCTAGTATCAGTTTTGTTTAATAGCTTTAGTAGTTGATATTTTTTTGTGCGAGATATAGTGTCTTGAACAACAGTGTTATTTGTGAGGTTCCTAATTTTTAGTTTGAATCATTCAGCAAATGCATAATTTGTATTTTAAATATATTACTCTGAACCTATAATTTTTTTTCATAGCTTGGTTTAATTTTCATTCACTGGAGGCATTATTGTGTCATTTGCAGGAGCTTAGGTTCCGGTAATAAAATTTACTTGTAATTTACATAAATATTACACTGTCATGACATATGTAATTTTTAATATAATTGTGCTGTAATATTTATGTTGTTTCTTGTTTGTGATAGATTATTACTGCCAAATGTAATGCTTGCCTTTTTGGATAGCTATTTTATCTTTTTTCTCCAATCTAATTAATTTGAAAAAATAACTTTGTAGTGGTACGACGCCAACCATTTTTTTCCTACAATGAAATAAATCATCCTTGTGAAATTTCAGGACCTTGTTTCTTTGGTGTTGCAAGCAGCTACTGTACATTTTATTTTTATTTTGGGATATATCAGTATCATCTTCTACATGGTAGAACATTTTGCTAAAACTACCTGATCATATCTTCTATTTTGTATTGTATTGAGATTAATGTTGCCAACTGATGTAGAGATGAAAATGTAGTAAGTGGTGCTACATCTGCTGACCATATCATTCTTCATACGCAGAAGTTACTATATCTTTTTGAGATTTGCTCATCTAAAGTCCATGGGAATTGATTGTTGTCTCAGCCGAATTTGATTTTTTGTCCGTCAGATAGTAATCTGAGCGGCGGCATTCTCTAACCAATTTAGTTGTTGTTGGGTGCGTAATCGAGTAGCTAGGCTCATTGTGATGACTGTTATCAGGCCCATCGGACCTTTTATTCTTTATATTGGATCCAGATTCACATACACGCACTAGAGGGAACAGGGAGGGAGGGAATACAGCTTTCATCTGTGTTGTTCATGGTCGATCCTATTCCTTACCTTTAGTTACGTTGCCTAGCAAGTGCATGCCTGTAACACCCAATTGTGTTCGGATTTATATTGCTGATCGTGTATTATACATCAAGCAAATTACACTTTGGTTTGTTTGAATTTACTTGTATGCTATATGGTGAAATATTAGTATACCACAAGTGTAATTTTACCCTTTCTTAAGTTAATTAGATCCGACACCTGTTTTGCTTGCTTTTTTGTGACAGCCTTGTGTTTCTACACCTACTACTTTTAGTGGAACGCCTTCTTCATATGCTAAAAGTGCTTAGCTTCGACCATCTTTTGATATATATCAAGCAACAAAGCAAGAGATTTGAAATCTCCATAATTTGTAAGTGCACGTTTATGAATGCTTGTATTTAGTTTTTGCTATTATGATTCTATCCACGCCACAGTCAACAATGTCAGCTCTATCTGATGGATGCTGTCCTGGAATTAATGCCAAAGCCTCTGTCACCTCTGACCATAAAGGATTTGATGTAAATGTGATAAATAAATCAGGACGACCATATTTTGCATAAAGTGAGGCACAGTCCAGATAATTTTGGTACCAATAGCCGTGGCCCACCAATGAATGAGGAAGGCAATATAACTACCTGACCAGCATCAGAGCCATCCATCACTCCTTGAGCAACCGCATCACGAATTTCTTTAAAGGAGGCTGATCTGTACTTGCTCTGGAATGATTTTTTCTGTAGTGACTAAATCGAGACTCTTCCACACAACAATGTGCTTCAACTATGTAGGATGGTATTAGTCTCTTGCAACACATCGGAGTGTTGAAATCATCTGCTCTGTCATGAAGCCTATAAGCAAAGCACTCCAGCATAGTAACATGCTTTCTTTTAATTGACTCTGATCTCCGACATCGGCGATAAAAAATATTCTCATGAAAGCCATCCTCTCCATGGGAAAAAGAATTGGGTATTGCATCGCCATGAACTTACAATGGTTTTCATGCACCCTACGTAGCTGCCCAGCATGATCCTCAACTATCAAGTCACGACCCACATCAGTTGTGCCAAAATCACCAACCATTAAACCAATAACTTCTGAAGCCACAGGAGCACTGAATATATCTCTATGCTTATCAGGAGTTCCAAAATTTCTTATGCGATACCGGTCCTCAGTGCTGCTGGATATTCTGTCACGTGCCATTCTAAACAATTTAACGATTGGATTGTGTGCATTGAGCATCTCCATAAGACCAAAAACTATCTTTTCATTAGGTTGGAATGTACTATTTGCATAAGTAGCAACCTGCATCATATTTCTAATTTCATTCTGAGTGTCAAAGATATATAACTGAGCATATTCTGGACGCTTGTTGCGTTAGTAGTGATCCGATACGATGACAAAGCCGTCCACTTATCTTAAATATGTGTGGGCCCTCGCCCATCATTGAGTGAATCCACTACTATAAGGCCCATTGATGTGAATGCAAACATGGAATTACCGTACCTAGCATTAGGAAGTAATGTTAATGTAAGGAAAAATGCAACCTAAAGATTGTCAGTAAACAGGTTAGTAGATATTGCACCTGATATTTTCAAAGAAGTGATTTGACAATGTTGGATCTACTCCAGTTAGCAAGCTGTACAAAGGCTCTGGAAATGTCTTTTGGTTTTCGACCCTTTTGTTAGTGACTATGTAAACATGTGGTGTGAGATGCAACATCCAGTTCCTATACTTTTGTAATAGGATCTAGTAGTGTTAAGTGTGATCCTTGGGTCAAGCATGTTATGTTGATTAAATTGCTTGTGACAAACTTGGAATATTTATGGCTTGATCTCCACTTTGTGCATTTTATTATTCTGGGTCTTGAGGTACAATAATTAATATTAAACAAGGAAATTGATTATAGATTATTGGTGCTAATCAGTTTGAGGATTGCAACAGACCATGCGTCGCTAATTATGTTATTAGCATTGAACCGTGGGTCGGTAATAATATTAATAGCATCAATTCTTTTGAGGAGCGACGAATGGTGGGTCGGTAAAAAGTGGTGGGTCGGTAAAACTTTTACCGACGTCACTTACACCGACCGACCGGGAGGGTCGGTAAAAGTCTTTACCAACTCTTGGTGGGTCGCTGAAGGGCCTTTTAGCGATTGACCGTCAGTTGCCTATAGTGAACCGTGGTGTAGTGAGGTAAAAGAATACTGCCTTCTTTACAACACTTCTTATATGACGGCGATGATGTGTTTTGATGTCGGTTGACACGCTCCTCATACCAGAAAAATGCACCACAGTACCGGCACTTGCAGGACGGCGGTCCAAGATTCAATGGAGTAAAAATGCTACCTAATTAAGAGAAGACGGATAGACATAAGAGACATGTTTTAAAATCATATAGACTGAAAAAGTTATCTGGTCGACTTTTACGCACAGAGATATTCAGCAAGTACCGGGCATCCATATATATATAAGCAGCGATTCTTTGGTAACAAATTTCTTAACAACTCATTGGGTTATCAAATATCAATATCATGTTCTCGATATCAACATTTGTAGATAACATCATGTTCTCCATATCAACATTTATATATCATGATCAGATAGAAACACGTGAGCTTGAAGCAAAACAATTTTCAAAAGTAGGAAGAAATGTGACCATAGTTGCAGGAATCATAGAAGCCAAAACAGACGTTATGATGAATCCATGTAAATACTTTGCCATCAGACATAACCACCATATCTTTTTTTTCTCTTTGTATTTATATAAGCTTTTCATCACTTAGCTTTAATTTCAAGACCAGCATGAATAACTATGCATTGGGTATGGAACATCAACAATTAACTCTCTGCATAAGTAATCAGCGAGCAATAAGATATATTTAAAAAGCATGATTATGTAGAAGGAATCAGTTGTTGTGGAACAAAATTGCAAAGACTACAGTAAAGGAGATGGAAACCTGTTTGATAGATTGAAGAAAAAAAATGATCTAATTCAATTGTCAGCTAATATCAACAACATTGTAATCCATCGAAGTGAATGCTGAGTAGTGGCAGATCACCATTCTGGAAGAAAAAAAAGGAACAATGCAAGAGGAAAGAGTAAGTACCATGTAGGATTTAAATCATCGCGAAAACCATATATTTGCTAATTCATAGTTGCAAAGTCAGACAGTACATTTTGCATTCTGTTGTCCATATATATAGTTGCTGGTGGTACTCATTATTTTGTTTTCACAAAGTCAGGGGAATTACAAAAATAGGTCATTCAAACCAAAAATTCTACTTTACTGAAAGAATATTTGACATGTAAAGCTTCTTCATGTCAACGCACCTGATGATATGTTGTTGAAGCAGTCATCATGCAAGTTCTTTTAACTGGTAACCAATCTTCGCTGAAGATATTTTGCCATAACCCAAGTAGGCCATTGGTTTTTTTTTGAATCATGTCTCTGCACAATAAAAATGAATATTGTTTACTGGTAATACAATGTTCATTATATAATTTGAATTACACAACTGAAATGGCCATATGCCTATGATCCTCAAACAAATTATTGCTAGGAACAATTTGAACATAATGACCTCAGGGGACCCAGTGTCATGGATAAAAAGAAATCAGAAATTGCGACAGATGCATCTATCTCACCTGAATAAGCAATTCTTGTTTTATTTTACATATCGGATTAGTAGCAGCACTCAAATATGTAAAATCGAATATTCTTAACATTTCTTTGGCATTGAATATCTGAATGAGCAAAACCTCGGCATCCAATATAAGCAGCGAGTTTTGATATCGACTGCGAACATGTTTGTAACACCAAATATTGTTCACATTTTTTTTGGCATTGAATATTTTCAGCAAATCCTTAACAACAAATATTTTCAACATATCATTGGCATCGAATATCATCAGCATGTCTTTCACATCAAATGGTATTAACACGTTGTATGCATCGAATATCATTGTCATGTTCTTGACATCGAATAGCATCATTTTTTTGGCATTGATTTTTTATACAATGATCTCATAGGACTGTATGAGTCTCAAGAACTATTGATGCTATAAATAAATCAAGAACAGAAGACAAAATAGATCCCCACTTACGTTTATGAGTGCTGCTTGAGGTTGCAGTTCCTGAAGGAGGATCAAATCTATTAAGCACACAGTGCATTCACATAGACATATGAAACATTTTGAAGCACACAAACAAATGGAAGGGGGGGGGGGGGGGGGGGACACCCCCCCC
>LAPY01000241.1:65947-79457 GCA_000970635.1 Eragrostis tef
GGGGGGGGAGTATACCCGCCCCTAAGGTAGCCGGTATGCTTGATTGGTGCTCCTGTTCTTCCAGAGTAGCAGTAGGAGTATCTGGCCATGGGTAGTCTAAAGGTAAATTGAAATTATAATATGCCAGCAAATGAACTAAAGATATGTAGACTATGTGCAAATCATCCATGATGCCATAAATTCAGAACATCAAGCATACCAGATGGCTTCCTTGGTTGGTTTGAACGCACACGACGACAGCGTGAGAATTGGAAATCTGTGGGAAAATCACTGGTGCTTCCAATGACCGGCGTTATGGCCGTCCTCTGGAAGGAAGTGTTGGGTCTGGTTGACTTGGCTCTAAGAAATGAGCAGAATGGTAAAATAAGAATCCACCATGAAAATAGAATGAAGGGGATTAAAAAAACACTCGAGAAACCTCACAATACATGTAAGAAGGTACCATTCAGCTAATGAAACAGTACGAAGAACCAAGCAAATGTGACAAAGGGAAAGCAGAAAGTTAAGATGGAAAGCAAAAAACTCACCAACAGGAGCAGCATCGATGCACATACGTCGTCAGACCACCCGTGAAGATGATAATTGGGAATCTACTGGCAAGGAATCACTTGTACTTGTCGCCACACGACGGCTGCGTGAGAATCAAAAGTCTGTGGGAAAACATTGGTGCTTTCCAATAACCAGCATTTTGGCCGTCCTCTGGAAGGAAGCGTTGGGTCTGATTGACTTGGCTCTAAGAAATAAGCAGGATGGTAAGATAAGAATCCACCAAGCAAATAGAATGAAGGGGATAAAAAAAAACACCCGAGAAACCTCACAATACATGTAAGAAGGTGGCATTCAGGTAATGAAACAATATAGATAACCAACCAAATGTGACAAAGGGCAGCACAAAATTAAGAAGGAAAGCGAAAAACTCACCAGCAGGAGCAGCATCGATGCACATACGTCGTCGGACCACCCGTGAAGATGATAATTGGGAATCTACTGGCGAATCACTGATACTTGGTGCCACCCCTTTTTTATTAGAGGTAGGAGCAGGTTGCAACATCTCTAATTAAAAAGAAAGATACTTGGATAAGCACAAACTCGGTGTAAGGAGAAATAGTATCAGAAAATAGATGGTGCAGAATTCAGGGAAAAAAATTTCGCCCGAAATTCAGCGATTTTCGGCGATTTCGGTTTACTGGTGGGGGCCGGTATTTGATATTAGCGGCAGGTTTTGACCGGTTTCAGACCGGTTTATATTTTGGCCCAATTTCCTTCAAAATTTCAAAAAAGATCGGACCGAAACCGGCCGAAATTCGCCGATTTTCGTTATATCGCCCATGTCCGATATTTTTTTTAAAACCGAAATTCAAAACACTGGCAGAATTCCGATATGGAAAGGGAACAACATCCAATTATTTAACTGGACATGCATTTTGCCTAACAATACACAGGTCCGTAGTGTCTTTAGAACTAAAAAGGCAGCTTTATTGCCCAGTCCCATTCAACGGTCATAGTGTTTTATTGATTTGGGAGGAATTAGAATTAACAGCATCAGAACTATAGCCCATAACAATGCACTGGGTCACAACGATTTGTAATTTGTTTCGTGAGCAATTAGAATCAACAGCACCATGACCAAATAAAGTCCAGCCGAACCCTAACATTAAGAAAAATCATTTGAAATAACAGCATGCTGTCGTAAGGGGAAAACAATTAGAGTTAACCAACTTAACGCCTGAGGAAAATTAATCTGTTGTAAAAATTGGTAAAAGCCATACCAGCAGCGGATGTAAAACGGCGTGGGCGGGGTGAGCCACGCGGCAGCCCTGGGGCTCAGCCAGCACAGCGGCGTGAGCCGCGCGGCAGCGAAACGGCATGTGCATCTAAGCGGCACGCAATGCGGCGCGGCAAGGTGGTCGGAGGAGGCGCGTGGCAAGGCGAGGGTCGAGCTACGCAGCAGAGCCGCGGCTAGGCGGCATAGCAATGTGGCAGCACAGGGCGTGAGTCGGCACGACGAGGTGGAGCCTTCGCCTTGGGCTATGGAGCCATTTTCCATTTGGATTTTTGCTTGATGTGATGAATCCACATCTCTAAATATTTTTAGGTCGGAAGCCATGTGGTTTGTACAACCACTATCAATGACCCAAACATCATCATTTTCTCCTTGTGCAGTGTGGCAAGAATAAAAGTACTCTTCTTAGCTTTCCTTCTCTTGAAAAATTAGCTCGAGTATCATCTTGAGTTCGGCAAAATTTTGCAATATGACTCTTCTTTTTGCATTTATTGCATGTCTTATTTTTCTAGCATCTATCTGTGAAATAATTAGATTTTTCACAAATATCACACCACATTATAGAACTAGACGTACCTCTATTTTGGGATGGCTCCTTCTGCATATCTCGCCTTGGATAATCCATTTTTTAAAATTTCCCATAAAACTTTGAATTCTTGGCCCTCGCAAAAAAAAACTTTGAATTCTTGGGCCTGAAGCTCAACTTTGACTGAAATGCGCTCTTCTGTGGAACTCCCTGAATTTTCTTGACGCTGCAATTTTCTTTCTTCATGGGACTCCAATGAGCTCATTAATTGTTGAACTGAGAGTAGCCAAATCTTTTGATTCCTCAATTAGATTTCTCAGGCAAGCTTATTAAAATCTTCTCAACTATATATCTTTTGATCATTGATTTGTTCTCTATAGGTATGCATTTGATTTACCGCTTCAATTACTCTTGAGAAGTAGTCTTTTACCTTCTCATTCTCCTTTATCTGTAAATTCTAAAATTGCCTTCTCAGTTGCAGCTTCATAGCGAGTACCTTTATAGATCCTTGAAACTCCTCCTGTAACGTGTCCCATGCCTCCTTTGAAGTCTTCGCGCCAATGATCCGCGAAAATATATTATCGGCAATATCCTGTTTGTATCAGGAAAGGGCCTTAGCATCCAACATTAGATCCTTACACAGAGTTTTCTTTTGCTCTGCTGTAAGAACATCTCCTTCTTCATATATCTTGCAGCCCTCCTCAACAATATTTCATAGTCCCTACGATAGTAGCAATGTACGCATCTTGATACTCCAACATCCATAATTCTCACCTGCAAACACATGCACCATTGTTTGCGCCATCCCAATGCCTGTCTGAAGCCATCTCCTTGGCTTCACCGAACTTCCAATGCACCGTGCTACCTCGCTTTACTAGACTCTAACCTGAAGCTCTTGATACCAGTTGTTCACCACTATTTTTCTTGTGTTGGCTGGAGAGCTAGGACAGAACAGAGGAGCACTTGGTTCAAAGAACAGAGCAGCAAAGCTTCACTACGTGACTCTTTTTATTTCGTACAAGAACTTCCATGCATACACACACATACTGCTGTATGCATCTTCATATTGATGCTTCTCACACTGAAGCTGTAATGGTGGGAGATGGATTGGATAATTAGGCCTTATGCTTTGTCTAGAGCTTGAGAGATACATGAGGACTGAGAGAATTGTTCTTTATTGATTGATTGATTTATTTCTTGATTGATTCCCTACAAATGACTGTCGTGCCTCTTCATATAGGGGAGAGCCGGCCCTAATCCTAACTAACTAATCTTATCTCTAATTAACCTAACTTGAGGGCTAAGTAAGGGAGGCGCTATAGTAACCGCGTCGCTACAGTACCATGGGCCGCTACAGTGCCACGGCCCAAAGGGTTGCCCATAACATCTCCATCCTTCCTTCCGAGACAGCTCGTCCTCGAGCTGGGATGGTGGCCACGGCTGAACCATGTACCACGCCCTTGGCGTCCTAGCCCTCTTTCCATCCCCCTTGAGATACAGCTCGCCCTCGAGCTGCTGAGACTCCACATTATGACTAATTTGACTCCTAAACAAACCTAAAAATATGCCTTTTACATCTCGGCTTACATTATTATAACTCACTAAGATGAAAAATAAATTTGGGGCTTCTTCTCTTGGCTCTTCTTTTGCTGTAAAATATTGATGGACCCCATCCAACTGCACAAAGTGACGAGGCTCTGGAGACTTCATGTGGTCCACTGCCTTGCATATCCACAAGACTGTCATTTGTTCTGTTACCATCCATGTCCATTCTCCCAAGATTGTAACTCCTGCATTCATGGCGAGGGAAGCAAAGATTGCCGCTGGTTGTTGTGATCTTGCTATGATACCAGATGTAATAGTGGGGGATGGATTGGACAATTAGGCCTTATGCTTTGCCTAGAGCTTGAGAGATATTGGAAGATTGAGATAATTGTTCTTCACTGATTGATTGATTGATTGATTGATTTCTTGATTGATTCCCTACAAATGACTGTGGTGCCTCTCTTTATATACGAGGAGAGCTGGCCCTAATCCTAACCAACTAATCTTATTTCTAATTAACCTAACTTGAAGGCTAAGTAAGGAAGGCGCTACAGTAACCACGCCGCTACAGTACCATGGGCCGCTAAAGTGTCACGGCCCAAAGAGCTGCCCATAACAGAAGCATCTTCTTGCTCTCGTCCCATGTAAAGCCACTTCTGTTCAGCATCTCTTCTAGGACAGAATACTTTGTTTTGAAATACCTCAACCTTGAATCGATATGCAGACCTGCAGAAATTTTTGAACCTGGTAACTTCTCAGCAGGACGAGTTTCAAGTACTGAAGTGTAGCCATTTTTTGAAACTCCCATCGCTCCTCCACCTAGGATCTAATGAAATCTCATGCAAAGCTTCTATCAGCTCATCATCTTCAGCTGGAAACCACTTCCTTTTGTTCTTGCCCCTACCACGGACAGATGTTGAGCTCTCTGAAATATCCATGACTGCATACTAGCAGCACCATGTTAAAAATACATTATAAAAGGATAGTTCAGAGGTACAATAAAAATATAAAACACACCTCCATTAGAACTAGAAGCCCTATAAGTATTATACATCCCTTGGGCAAGAGAATCTCGAAAGCTAGTCCACTCATCTGATGCTGAAACACCCATAATAAATTCAGGATCACTAATTTCTCCCTCAATAGTTTCCATTGAAGTAGCTACAGATCGCTCCTCATCTTCCCGAGACATCTTTTGCAAAATTAAATTATGCAAAAGAGCACAAGCCATAATTATACGCCGTTGTGTTTTTATGGAAAAAAATGAAGCAGATCTCAAAATCCCCCAACGACACCATGGCGGGGGCGTCGGGCTGGCACGCGTTAATCTAGGTGCGTGGCTGCGTCTGTGTCTTCCACGGCAGAGGTGCGGTCTGCATGCTCGTTGATGGCGGTGTGGGTGAGTGGTTGGTCGGAGTTGGTGTCGGTGGCGGGTGGAGCTCATCATCGTCGGTCGACGTCCTCTCCTTCGGCCCGGTTTCCCGGAGAGGAGCTGGGCGGCTTGGCGGCATGGCTGCGGCGGAGCTACTCCTCGTGGCCTCTCCGGCAGGTGTGGACAGTTTTGGTGCCCTCAGGTGCTAGAAGAAAGCTTTGCCCGGCAATTCCGGTCGGTACCGACAACGTTGACATTCTCGAATGCCGACTACCTTGTGGAGGAGCACCCTGCAAGTCAGGGGTCCCAGACCTTCTAGCCCAGATCCCGCTGGGACGGACTCTGCTGCTGTCAGTGCTCAGGTTCCAGGCTGATGCGTGGAGGAGCTCTGGGCGTATGCCCTGCCCGGCTCCCTGCCGATGCCAGGGACGGCGACACCCATTGCTGTGGGTGCTGCTACTCTTCCTGAAGACGTTGCTGTGGAGCCTCCTTCACTGGTGCTACCGTGCAGGCTATTGTGGTCCGTGACTGGAGTGATGGCTGCGTCTGACGGTCAATTCCTTGCCAACGACAGTGTTGGCGCGCCCGTGTTGGTCGCGCTCCTGCCGTCTTTGCTGAGTACATTCCTTCGGCTTTGTGAGGTGCAAGGGGCTGGGTGAAAGCCCTTACTGGCTCGGTGCTGGTGCCAGCGACGATGACGCCTTTGGGCGCCATGATTCTCCTTGGATACCACACGGTGATGCCTCTCGTCCTCACATTTGTCTTTCTGTTGCTCCTTGTTCTGCCTTGGTTGTTGTCACCAGGATCTGGCGAGCTCCGTTGCTAGGCTCATTTCTTCGAATGCTTCTCGTTTACAAGGTTTGCTCCGACTGCAACCTTCGGCGTCATCCATCCTATGGGGATTCCTCCCCCCACAGGGCGTCGGTGGGCGTTTGATTTACAGGCAAATGGATTAGCTAGCCCCTGTTCTGGCTTTGTGCAGGCAGCCGTTCCCAACCAGATGGCTGCGGAATATCAATTGGGTGCTTCGCTTGGCTGTTTGTGAATTGGAAGCTTTCGTGTCCTGTTGGTGCCGTCACTAGTGTTTTTCGGTCTCCTGTCTGAATCCGGGTTAGCGAGGCCACGGGGTTCGTTCTCCTTACGTGATACCTCCCTCCTCCAAGCTCCCTTATCTTCATTACCTTGGAGGCGTTGGAGGACATGGATAGGAGTGGCGACCAGACGACCAGGGTGTGTGGAGGTCCCATACACCTTGGTTAGATGAAGATGGGAGTTGAAATTCACGACTGGTTGGTGCGAATTTGACAAGCACTGTTTCCGGTAATGGTGCAGACTAGTGAATGACGACACTCTAATCAGTGGTAGCTCTTGGGGTTGTTCTGATGTGTACTCCTCCTCCCTGTAACTTCTCCTTGGTATGCCGAGGTTAACCTTATATATGGTCGCTCAAACGAGCAATGTACATTGTAACGATGTACTCCTCGTGCTTCTCGCGCATTCGAATGAATAGTAGGTGGGGAATTCTCCCCGAATCGCTCGAAAGTTAAAAGGATACAATTTCCTATTTCCTGATGACGTGCAAGGATTATTGAAGGAAAAGAGGCAAGAGGGCTTAATCACGCACTGGTCCCACATGTCAACGCGACCACCGTGATACAAGCAGGATTGGGTCCATCTCTACTTTTATTATTTGTCTTGTGAGTTCATGTGCGTCGTAGCCAGCCTTCTGTCTTGTGAGTTTACATGGGTCGCAGCCAGCCTTCTCTCACCACGTCGAAAACCGGCGCCGACATGTGGGTCCGCAGGGCTGTTTACCGCGCACGCGTGCTCTCTCTCCTCTCCGCTCTCCCTATCCCAATCCAAATCGCCGCCGACGCCGGTCCAACGCGCCGTGGCTCCCCTACGGCATCTCACTCGGCAGCGGGGATCCGTTTTTCGAAGGCTATCCTGCCTTTGTGAGGTGCAAGGGGCTGGGTGAAAGCCCTTACTGGCTCGGTGCTGGTGCCAGCGACGATGACGCCTTTGGGCGCCATGATTCTCCTTGGATACCACACGGTGATGCCTCTCGTCCTCACATTTGTCTTTCTGTTGCTCCTTGTTCTGCCTTGGTTGTTGTCACCAGGATCTGGCGAGCTCCGTTGCTAGGCTCATTTCTTCGAATGCTTCTCGTTTACAAGGTTTGCTCCGACTGCAACCTTCGGCGTCATCCATCCTATGGGGATTCCTCCCCCCACAGGGCGTCGGTGGGCGTTTGATTTACAGGCAAATGGATTAGCTAGCCCCTGTTCTGGCTTTGTGCAGGCAGCCGTTCCCAACCAGATGGCTGCGGAATATCAATTGGGTGCTTCGCTTGGCTGTTTGTGAATTGGAAGCTTTCGTGTCCTGTTGGTGCCGTCACTAGTGTTTTTCGGTCTCCTGTCTGAATCCGGGTTAGCGAGGCCACGGGGTTCGTTCTCCTTACGTGATACCTCCCTCCTCCAAGCTCCCTTATCTTCATTACCTTGGAGGCGTTGGAGGACATGGATAGGAGTGGCGACCAGACGACCAGGGTGTGTGGAGGTCCCATACACCTTGGTTAGATGAAGATGGGAGTTGAAATTCACGACTGGTTGGTGCGAATTTGACAAGCACTGTTTCCGGTAATGGTGCAGACTAGTGAATGACGACACTCTAATCAGTGGTAGCTCTTGGGGTTGTTCTGATGTGTACTCCTCCTCCCTGTAACTTCTCCTTGGTATGCCGAGGTTAACCTTATATATGGTCGCTCAAACGAGCAATGTACATTGTAACGATGTACTCCTCGTGCTTCTCGCGCATTCGAATGAATAGTAGGTGGGGAATTCTCCCCGAATCGCTCGAAAGTTAAAAGGATACAATTTCCTATTTCCTGATGACGTGCAAGGATTATTGAAGGAAAAGAGGCAAGAGGGCTTAATCACGCACTGGTCCCACATGTCAACGCGACCACCGTGATACAAGCAGGATTGGGTCCATCTCTACTTTTATTATTTGTCTTGTGAGTTCATGTGCGTCGTAGCCAGCCTTCTGTCTTGTGAGTTTACATGGGTCGCAGCCAGCCTTCTCTCACCACGTCGAAAACCGGCGCCGACATGTGGGTCCGCAGGGCTGTTTACCGCGCACGCGTGCTCTCTCTCCTCTCCGCTCTCCCTATCCCAATCCAAATCGCCGCCGACGCCGGTCCAACGCGCCGTGGCTCCCCTACGGCATCTCACTCGGCAGCGGTGATCCGTTTTTCGAAGGCTATCCTGCGGCGTGTGACTCGGCGGCGTCTCTCCAACTTACCGTCTGCCGCACCCAAAGCCCCAGGCTCCACACCGCGTCCTCGCCTCACCGCGCCGCCATGTCCGCTGCCGCGACGCTGCGGCCAACCGAGTCGTTCACCCTCCCGAGCGAGCTCTCTCTTGTGCGCCACGCCTCAAGATTCTCCTCACCATCTTCCGCGCCGACCCCACCGTCCGCGCTCCTCGCCTTCATGTCCGTCCCGCCCCTCTCCCTCCCCGTCCTCCCGAACTCGGACCTCTCCGTGCGCCGCCTCCTGGACTTCCAGAAGCGCCGCCATGAGGAACCCGTCGCCACTGGCGTCCTCCACGTTTGTGACCTAACCTTCCTCCGCCCCCGCAAGGGCGACGGCGAGGCCAATGAGATGACCCCGGAGCAGGAGGACAAGAAGTACTTCGAGTGGCAGAGATCCCTGCTCGAGAAGCTCGCCGGCATCGAGCTCAACCTCGAGGGGGTCAAGTTCCGGATGACCGTCAGAGATCCTGTCGTCCGACGACTTCAGGGCGATGAAGAAGTCATGGTAGGATTTCTACTCCTCTGAGCTCCTGAATAGCAGTACGAACTGGTGGTCCACACGTTTATATTATTGATTGCAATGCCTGCTAGGTGGAGTTTGATTTATGGTTGTTGGTTTCAGGGAATCCGGTGAGGAAGATAGCCAAAAGGCCGGACACGATTATTGTCCGTGGTGTGCCGTCCAGGTGGTTTGCGGAGACAAGGATATCGTCCAAGCCATCCACGCTGGTAACGCATACTTTCTTCTCGGCACTTGGTTAAATAAGGTGCGCTTTGGTGTTCTAGGAGTTTATTTGATAGAATATCCAATACCTGTATGACCCTGATTATCTGCGATCTGCCTTTACTCCTATGGGCTGCAACCAAAATAAATCCAGTGCTCAATGATGTTTAACCTTTATTTGAATTGTGGATGCAACTGTTTCATTCAGCTTGATTCATCTGAGGGCTAGAGTAATATTTGTTCTGACGTGCATTTACCTATTTCTGAAATGTGCATGCTGTTATTGCAATGATTAGGCAGTGATAGAAAGTAATATCAGACGTCACTTTGAAGCTTCTTCGATGTGTGTTAGTTTTTAACTCATTTTTCTCATCTTGTTTTTTATTTAATTATAGTACTGTTTTACGATGAATCTAAGGCTGCAAGATATCAATTATCACTAAGATAATATTCATGACATTTTTGTTTTGATCTGTAGCCATTAAGCATAGCAGTTTATAACTATAACCTAGAACTAACTACTATAAATATAGGACACAAGGTAGGATATGGAAGGTTGTCCTAATGCAGTTCTATGGTACACATCAACTCCTAATAAACCTAATCCACAAACAATTACTAGCCCCAATCAAGTGAGAAAATAAAAATCCTAACAAGGTAGGCATGCACGGGGCTTGCCTGGCTCAGGAGCTAAGCTAGCGGGGTCAGCGGTGTCAGTCTGCTGCTGCTCCTCCTGTGCCTCCTCCTCTGGCAGCTGGAAATCCGCAACCTGCAGATCTTGCGGAGTCTTCATCTTCTCAAGGACCTGATCAAGCTTGAGTGCAAGCATGTCCAAGACCTCCACTTAATGTACTCCTCTACCCTTGCTAGGGAGCACTTGACATTCATCGTGGCTTTGATTGGCCACCACCCTCTCAATCAGCTTCTTAGCGTTTGTCACGCTAGGAGAGAGGAAAGAGCCGCCAGACGCGGCGTTGAGGTGCTCCCTTGCGGTAGGCTTCAGTCCATGGTGGAAGCTTTAAAGGAGGAGCCACGACTCCATACCATGTTGTGGGCATGCGAGCACGTAATCCTGCATCCTTGCCCAAGTTTCAGAGATGGACTCATCTGCGAGCTGTTGGAAGCCCGTAATCTTGTTATGCAGGGTAGTTGTCTTGCCCGGCAGAAAGAACTTAGCAAGGAGGGCATTTGAGCATGCCTCCCAGGTGTTAAGAGCCTCAATGTTCGCGTAGAACCATTGCAGGGCCTTTTCCAACAATGAGAATGGAAAGAGCTGCAAGCGAATCTCGTCATGAGACTGGTCTTTACGTGCAAATGTGTTGCACGTCATCAAGAACCGCTGGAGGTGAGAGTTTGCATCCTCCGAAGGTTTGCCATAGAAAGGACTGGCCAAGATCATGTTGAGCAGGGCCGGCTTGAGCTCTTAGTCCTTGTTGTTGACATGCGGGAGATGTCCCACGCGGATGTTCTCCATGTTTGGTGCGGAGAACTCATGGATCGACTTCTCGACCAGCTCACCCATGTTGTTGTTGTTGTTGTTGTTGTTCGAGGTTGAGGCGGATGGGTCAGCGACCGGTGAGGAGGATCCTTCGACAGACAGAGCTTTGGACGTCGTACGTGCGGAAGGAGGGGTGAGTCTTGACCTCACCCTGCTCAAGAACTGCTCTGGGTTTCTGGTAGGTCAAAACCAGTCATGCACAGTCCTGTTTAAAGTCCACAACAAGAAAAGATGACAAAGGTAAGCCTAAAAAAGTAAGTAAAGTTAATTTCACAATAGTATACAATGTTACAATTCGTATGACCCTGATTATCTGCGATCTGCCTTTACTCCTATGGGCTGCAACCAAAATAAATCCAGTGCTCAATGATGTTTAACCTTTATTTGAATTGTGGATGCAACTGTTTCATTCAGCTTGATTCATCTGAGGGCTAGAGTAATATTTGTTCTGACGTGCATTTACCTATTTCTGAAATGTGCATGCTGTTATTGCAATGATTAGGCAGTGATAGAAAGTAATATCAGACGTCACTTTGAAGCTTCTTCGATGTGTGTTAGTTTTTAACTCATTTTTCTCATCTTGTTTTTTATTTAATTATAGTACTGTTTTACGATGAATCTAAGGCTGCAAGATATCAATTATCACTAAGATAATATTCATGACATTTTTGTTTTGATCTGTAGCCATTAAGCATAGCAGTTTATAACTATAACCTAGAACTAACTACTATAAATATAGGACACAAGGTAGGATATGGAAGGTTGTCCTAATGCAGTTCTATGGTACACATCAACTCCTAATAAACCTAATCCACAAACAATTACTAGCCCCAATCAAGTGAGAAAATAAAAATCCTAACAAGGTAGGCATGCACGGGGCTTGCCTGGCTCAGGAGCTAAGCTAGCGGGGTCAGCGGTGTCAGTCTGCTGCTGCTCCTCCTGTGCCTCCTCCTCTGGCAGCTGGAAATCCGCAACCTGCAGATCTTGCGGAGTCTTCATCTTCTCAAGGACCTGATCAAGCTTGAGTGCAAGCATGTCCAAGACCTCCACTTAATGTACTCCTCTACCCTTGCTAGGGAGCACTTGACATTCATCGTGGCTTTGATTGGCCACCACCCTCTCAATCAGCTTCTTAGCGTTTGTCACGCTAGGAGAGAGGAAAGAGCCGCCAGACGCGGCGTTGAGGTGCTCCCTTGCGGTAGGCTTCAGTCCATGGTGGAAGCTTTAAAGGAGGAGCCACGACTCCATACCATGTTGTGGGCATGCGAGCACGTAATCCTGCATCCTTGCCCAAGTTTCAGAGATGGACTCATCTGCGAGCTGTTGGAAGCCCGTAATCTTGTTATGCAGGGTAGTTGTCTTGCCCGGCAGAAAGAACTTAGCAAGGAGGGCATTTGAGCATGCCTCCCAGGTGTTAAGAGCCTCAATGTTCGCGTAGAACCATTGCAGGGCCTTTTCCAACAATGAGAATGGAAAGAGCTGCAAGCGAATCTCGTCATGAGACTGGTCTTTACGTGCAAATGTGTTGCACGTCATCAAGAACCGCTGGAGGTGAGAGTTTGCATCCTCCGAAGGTTTGCCATAGAAAGGACTGGCCAAGATCATGTTGAGCAGGGCCGGCTTGAGCTCTTAGTCCTTGTTGTTGACATGCGGGAGATGTCCCACGCGGATGTTCTCCATGTTTGGTGCGGAGAACTCATGGATCGACTTCTCGACCAGCTCACCCATGTTGTTGTTGTTGTTGTTGTTGTTCGAGGTTGAGGCGGATGGGTCAGCGACCGGTGAGGAGGATCCTTCGACAGACAGAGCTTTGGACGTCGTACGTGCGGAAGGAGGGGTGAGTCTTGACCTCACCCTGCTCAAGAACTGCTCTGGGTTTCTGGTAGGTCAAAACCAGTCATGCACAGTCCTGTTTAAAGTCCACAACAAGAAAAGATGACAAAGGTAAGCCTAAAAAAGTAAGTAAAGTTAATTTCACAATAGTATACAATGTTACAATTCAAAATCCTAGCTGCTACTTCTCCGGCAACGGCGCCAGAAATGCTAGTTGGCAGCGATTATGCTTGTTATTAATATTCCATTAATTCCGCAAGCGCATGGAACACCATTGTAGCATTTCACCTTGGAGTATTCCAGGGTTATCGTATTTATATTTCCGCAGTGAGGTAGAGCGATAGGAAGTTGAAAGCTAACAAAGTAGATATACTTTCATTATTGGCTGATGATCAAAATCCGAACCAAATAATGCCAGATTTAGGATTAATATTTACATCAGTAATCTGAATATTTGACGATGACATGAACCTACGAATCTAACGAAGTAAACTCATCTATGAACAGCTAGGGGCTACTTTAGGATTAAACCTTGACGCGAGGAACTCCAATTTGCAAAAGAATTGACCAATTCCACGAAATGCCCTTCTCCTTCCTTCCTTCTCCCTTTGCTTCTCTTCCTTTGCAAGCTGTCAGCAGCACTAGCAGCAGAGGTAATCTTCCTGTGCTCTTTTCCATCAACAAGCACAGCTGCGATTAAATCTCCAGCAGCACATGGGCTCCAAACCAGCAGCGCCAAAACACCTTGGCACTTACCAGCACTTGGCACTAGCAAGCAGCACTAGCAACCCCCGCAATAGCAGGCAGGAAGGCAGGCAGCAAGCACAGCAACAGCAGGCCGGACCTTGAGGGTGTAGCTTTACCGCTATTCGCAGGATCGAGTCGGTACGTGCTGATAAACAGACACAACAGTA
>LAPY01000241.1:108684-121482 GCA_000970635.1 Eragrostis tef
GCTGCTTTGCTGCTCGACTCTGCTCGCGTGGGCCCCGCTGCGTGTTTTTTTTAATTGCGGAGTGGATTAGGTGTGGTCGGATCCTCTGCGCCGGGCGGCGGTGCTGTGGCGGGGTTGGTGGGGTCGGTGCGCGGCTGAGGCGTTGGATTTCGGATGGATGGTGACCATCAGATGGGTGGCCTGGGCGTTTTCAGGATAAAGCGGGATTTCGGGTTCAGGAGGTTGCCCGAAAGGTCTCTGATGGCGTAGTTTGAGATGTTACGCTTTCAGATAAACCCGGGAGTTCGAGTTAAACTTTACAAGAGCTGGTGGTCAAACTATAATTGTGGTTCGGAGGTGGGCCACGATTGCGGCAGCGCTGCGCTGGGCAGGCCGGTGTTGATATAAAACGTACAACGACTCCATTTTTGACGAGGCAGTACAAATGCATCATAAGATTTTGTAGTATTTTAAGCGATTATATATGCTATGCTGTCCGTTTTTCTTTGTCATCTGCTGACGCACTGTCCTAGACCGAATCATGGCTACAAAATAAGTCAATAGGTAAGCTATTATCGTGTAAAGTATACTATCAAGTGAGGTAAGCTCGTCAACCTAGCATGGTTTACATTTGGACATGCCTATCAAGCCGGAGCTGGAAATAAATATGTTACCCCATTGTTTAACTAAAAGAAAAATGGATGCAGAATATTTAAACTATTATGAAGGATAAAGTAAATATCTACCGGTTTAAGCTAAATGTTTTCGGCTCTTTCGCTTCTGCTCCGCCGATCTTCAAATCTTATTACGCCCACTAGTAGGCTTTGGTCATTAGTGAGTTCAAGCATCTTTCTATCGCTCATGCAGGTCTCTTTAGATAGGGTTTTAATTTAGCTTATTAGTATACGTAATGCAAGTCTAAGCAACATTTATTACTATTTTTGTCTTGATTGTGCAATGGTAATTTAGTATATACTATATATTACCAATAAATAAGCACTCATCTATGTTTCTCACTAATACAATAAATTGATTTAGGAGAAAATCGACGTTGTACTGCATGAGTATATTATCATAGAATTGTTGAAGAAGAAGCTCGCAATCTTGAATCGGTCACAACACTTGCTTAAGGTGAATGTGATACACACACGAAGTTAAAGTTCTGAAGTCAAGCAAAGAAATAGCAATGACTAAGCTTACATTAAACAAAACCATAAGCTTAAAAATGATGCGGTTAGTTCTTTTTATAGTGAGTCTATAGCCAGGAGGAAAGGAGTTTTAGAATATGCCCTATAATGGGCTTGACTCGTTACAAGGACCTTGCCCTGTGATTGAAGGTCTGATCTTTCTTTGATCGATTCTGAATAGCTCCAATGAATTTGAGCATAAAGTTGATTTCTTTTGAAAGTAAAATGTTTTAAGGTCTTTTTGAAAGTAAACTTATGTGGACAATTAAGAACGACATTATCTGATAATTCAGTTGTTCTCGAGCTGCGTCATTTCAAAGAACAAAAAATATTTTGTAATGTTGAAAATACGAGTGGGACGCTCTGGAGGTGTTCACTATTTGACACATGTGTTTGTGTTTTTTTTGGTAAGTTTGTCTTCTAAAAATGTTAAATGGGGTATTTATAGCCTATAGCCATTGCTGTCAGCTTGGCGTTTACTTTTCAACTGTAGAGATGCCGAAGAGGCTGAGGAAAAGGCGTGTTTGGAAGGAGTTCGCCTAACTGCTCGTTGGCCAAACCATAATCTTATCCTAGAGTGTGTTTGCTGATCGGTGATAAGCTGGAGCTAGAGGAGGCGGATCGCTGTGAACTTGCACTAATTATTCTGAGCTCGGCGACTTGAGAGTGTCGAGTTCTTGAAGATTGGGAGAGGGCAAAATAAAGTAGTGCATGAGTTAGTGCAGGGAGTTATATCTTTTGCGAGTGTTCCAGAGTGTGTTCACACTCTAGTTATGTTGATTTTCTTGTTTTTTTTTGAAGGTGTGTTGATTTTCTTGTTTGCAAAGAAGCAAGCGAGAAATGCTCCATCTCTACATATCCCAACGTGGTCGCGTTTGCGGGCGATGGATATATCCACGTCAACCCGTTAACACTGACTGTCCGATACGACATTCTAGATATATGAACCGTTAGATAAGGCCGGGTCGGATCTTCCGCCCGTTCACTGGCGCCCGAATGCTCGCTAACTCTCGCGACCCATTCTTCCTTCCCTTGCCCGACCGTACACCAGGCGCAGCTCTGCGGCCGCGCCGCGCCACTCTGTCTCATCGGGCCTCGGTTTCTCGGCCTCCAACCAGGTCGGCTCCTCCACATCGATCTCTCCAGCCCCCTGCTCCTTCCGTCGTCTTCTCCATTCAATCCGTTGCTCGCCCCCCTCCATTAATTTCTCTGCTCGTGTGCGTCACCTGATCTGTTTTTTGCACGGAGCGGCATCATGAGGCCCGGGCATCATACCGCAATGTCCATTCTAGGTATATGAACCGTTAGATAAGGTCGGGTCGGATCTTCCGCCCGTTCACTGGCGCCCAGAATGCTCGCGAACTCTCGCGACTCATTCTTCCTTCCCTTGCCCGACCGTACGCCCAGGCGCCCGCTCTGCGGCCGCGCCGCGTCTCATCGGGCCTCGGCGACTCGGCCTCCAACCAGGTCGGCTCCTCCGCATCGATCTCTCCAGCCCCCTGCTCCTTCCGTCGTCTTCTCCATTCAATCCGTTGCTCGCCCCCCTCCATTAATTTCTCTGCTCGTGTGCGTCACCTGATCTGTTTTTTGCACGGAGCGGCATCATGAGGCCCGGGCATCATACCGCAATGTGGTAGCAACCAGAAGGAGCTGAAAGTGGCCAGCAACATCGAAAGTGCAACGCCGGCGGTGCAGAAGGTTTCTTTGGTCTTGGTGAGTGATCTAACCCCAGGCGCCCTCCATTTGTTCGTACCTCATGTTTTGCTCTTTTGTCACTTGTACGAACAATGAATGCATAGCGAATAGGAGAGTGTTGAAACTGAGATCATTAGCATGATGAATTATGTCCTTCCTGGTCCCTGCTTACAAGTTTATCTTGGTAATTAGAATAGGAACTTGCCACATCAGTAAGAGACAAGTTATCTTTGTTGTAAGGGAGGAACAAGACGATGAGCAGGGCTTGTGAAGCATCATTATTTCTGATTTGTATTGATGTCAGATCGCCATTTACTCATACTGATATAGCCATATAGGTGGCAACTAATAGTATTGGGAATAGTAATGGAACAGTCAGAAAATTCGTACTGGATGTGATGTTGTTGTGACTGTATTTTCCATCTTTATGTCAACTGTAATTGAACTATTGCACTTCAGAATGATATTTTGGAAGTATAACCCTTGTTCACTTTCCCTTTTGAAGTTACTTTGCTAGCAGGGAAATGCTATATTTTTAGAGTCATGGTATGATCTAACATGAACCATGATCAGCCCAAAATTTAGCTGAAGGCGTCAATTATCTATTAATCCAATTCACAATTGTTGTCCTGTAAGTGGGAAAAACACCCTCTCCCATGTGCCTGTAAAAGAGTATTGTTTGAACTTTATCTGCAGCTGCAAATGAAATTAAATTATCACACGAATATTTTGTAATATTTTACTGTATTCATCATGAACCAATCAAATGTCTTCATGCCATCCAGTTTTTCAAAGAGACTAATTTGATGTCAGCTATACTTTATCGAGTTTGTGTAGTTAGTTTAATGTAAGGTTCCAATCCGAAGTGGAATAATCTGCTTCCTAATTAGCACATTAATTGTTTGTGATGCACTTTATTTGCATGTCCTCTTCGCAATGTTTCATTGATTTCTACAATCAATGGATCGAGTGCTGTAAGGTTAGAAGTACACATGGGGGCATTCCCAACAGGGTGCACTGCAATTACAGGCTGCATCACCATGGTGTCCCTAGGTGGTAGGTGCTTGTATAACAGGCCACTGGATAACGTAGCTTCGACTATAAACGTTTTTCATGTTCTGATATAAATAGCATGTATAACTAACCATTCTATGCTTCCTCTTATCATTTTTTGGAAATTGTTTGGTTCTCGAGTTACATTTCAGTACCTGGTGAGACCGTACTGCCAAAAAACATCCATATTTCCCAATAATATTTTTGTATTTCTCTAACTTGATGTGTCACATATTAGAGGACAAGGTACTTAACACTTTGATGCAGTACCCCTGTAGGAAACACAAAATAGTGCTGCCATCGCCATGCCTGTTACCATGTGCCTTTTCCTTTTATGAACTGTATATTATTTATACTGCTTGAATTTATTGTAGACTTAGGACTCATATGTCACTGTCTTCCCCATAATTTTTATTTCTACTGAACATAGCACCTTCATCTTAGCATCTTTCATATGGTTGGAAAACCCTTTGAAAGTGATACTGACATATCATCATTTGTACAGGAAAGGAATATACTGTAAAGGTTGAATATTTCAGTGTCGCATCATATAGTTTGATGAGAATATTCCGTTAAGTAATAATCATCTGACAAGGATGTAAGTATACAGATGGTTTGATCTTTCCTGTATTATCTTACTACTCGCTCTGGTTTTTAATTGACATCCTTTTTAAATATATATTGAAACAATCAGGCTGCTTGCTCTTATGCTTCCTAATAGTGTGGCTCAATTACAAGTCCAAACAAAAAAGTTTAGCTCAATTTCTGCAAAATACCCAGCAATTTTAGAGATTTTATTGACATGCCTAGACCCCAGTTTGGCAAGTCCTTTTTTATTGCATTTTAACAATTTAGAGCTTTTATTGACATATATCTAAAACCCAATTTTAGAGGTTTTATTGCCATATAGACTGCTGCTAAGCTGCCTGTTCGTCAGAAATGATAGCTTCTTTATATCGTCCAGGTAAAGGAACATTCATGTTTGTGCAATTACAAAATAGGACATATATACATGATTTTAAACTGTTCATCTGTATTAAACCATTATAAGCCTATATCTGATTTTGGTCTTTTATTTTAGATGCACCGTAAACACATTCATGAAGAAAGTGAAAGAACCCCTTGTATAGAAGCCGTCATAGTTTAGTAAAATGACCGAATATTGCCAGTTTCTGCACTATAATTGAATAGTTTTACATATAAGGAATCTGTTGGAAAGCTGTTTAAAAATGTAGATGCTCCTATTAGTTTGGGTTTATGCGAATGTCATGCAAATTTAGTTTCACAATTAATGCTACATATCACTGCAGAACAAGCACACATTCCAACTAACATGTGTTTTTTGCCTGCTAAGAGAGAAACCAACTGAAAAGTCACAATTGAACAATGATTCAATCATTTCAAGTCTGAGCTTGAAGTTGTGACTGCCATGCACCAAACACAGATGGAATGACTCGAATTTATGAAGTGTTTTATGCAATTTTTGCTGTTGTGACTATTCCCGTTTCAAACATGCAATGTAATATATGCACATATCATAAATAAATGGTCATATCCAACTTCTGATGACAGAATGTGTATGGTGCTTACTGAATTAACGATGGTAATTGTATGATGTGAACGATCAGATGAACAATGTTTATATGAAAATTGTGTATTGTATATTTCTTTAAAGTTTTATAATTAGAATGCCATAAATTTCGATCAAAACTCATCATAATCGCGATATCTCACATGGCCAGCATGCGCGGCAACGGCGCGCCATATTTTCTAGTTTGCTCTACCAGGCTTATCCGTACGGTTAATTCCTCATCTGACAATCCCGCGCACTCCGACCGCCGGCCAGTTGCCGCCGCCACGCGTCCATCCTCTTCGCCCGCTCGCTGCGCCGACTGCCGCCGCCGCCGACCGCCTGTTGCCCAACGACCCCGGCCCCGCGCCCCACGGAACAGACGTCCGGCCGCGGCCACTACCAGCTCCGAGGCCATCTGATCCGTAAGTATGGTAACACAATCTACCCTGGAAATTTTGTTTGGCTAATTTTCTCAAAATTTTCGAAATAATAACACTCCGGGTCACTTCAAGGATTCTGATTGTGTGGGATTTAGTGGCAGCACTGCATCAGTGCCGGCTGATTAATAGTTTCACGGGATTTAGGGGACACGATTTGCTTGCCAAAAATCGAGCAATGCACTTATTGTAATGGAACGCGCTTGGTTGTCTCAGGGGAAGGGGAAGGGAAAATGAAGGGCTGATTGAGACTTGCTTCCATCTAAGTATTTATATCAACTGGATTCGTCATCAAACAGTATTGCTGCTCCGGAAAAATATTAGAATTTGACTGCAACAAAGATTTAGCATTAACACTTTTTTTTTGAGATGGCATTAACACTGTTTTTGCTAAGGAAAAATAGTGTAGCATCGCTGCTCAGGAAAACAGTTACAAAATTTGACTGGTCGAGTCCTGACAGGATTATTTAACATATTGCATTGCACATAAATTTGATGTCCCGTGGATGGTATCAAATATATACTAGAGTTGATATCTCACTTCGTAGACTTCGCCAAGGCGATGGCACCCGAGTCCAGCATTGCTATGAGTATAAATAGCTTTTATCCTTTATTCTGGGTAATGTTTACTTACGTAAGACTATATGTTGCACAAAGCTGGAAAGGCAAAAAGAATTAGTGCACATTCTATGCATTTCCTGATGCCCACCATCACTTAGCCTCGTGCACATCACATCGTAGGAGCTTCCTCTGTTTTTCTTGTTTGAACATGGCAATTCCTTATCCTGCGCATCTCTGCTGCTGCATCTCTCATGCATATCCTCTCTGTTCGCGCCTGCATGCTGCATGACAGCGCAAGTTTTATGGTTGGCAACAAGACATTGCTGATATCTTCCATAGCATTTCTTGGACCCTGAGAATTACTTGTGTAAGCTTCTTCAACGGAGAGCATGACTGGATCAACAATCTTCAATAGCATCCCTGGAAATGCATTCTCCACATGCTTCTTCAGGGTCAGCCCATCACTAAACATGTCATGAGTAGGTGCCATGCCTGTAAACAGCTCGAGGATGACAATTCCAAAGCTGTATACATCGCCACATGGAGAAATTTGGCCACCTTCCCCATATTCTGCATCGCATATACAAAAGCATGATTTAAAATGCAGGAAAAACTCTGTCCTCAAAGTATAAAATGACAGAATATTTAATACACTTTTTTTCAGAGTTACCTGGAGCGACATATCCAATTGTTCCCCTTATTCCAGCAGTGCTTTTTGAGTTAATAAGTTGCTCACTTGCTGAATCAAATAGAATTTTTGCCAGGCCAAAGTCCCCAACATGAGCTACCAAATCCTGATCGAGAAGAATGTTGCTTGGCTTCAAGTCACAGTGAACTATTGGTGGCTCACAGTTGTTGTGCAAATAATCTAGTGCGTCAGCAACATCAACAGAAATATTCAATCGTTCCATCAGTGTTAAACCTTCTTGTTGCTGTGATGTGCGCACATCCGTATGTAGCCACTCATTTAGGCTCCTATTAGACATGAACTCAAACACAAGTGCTTTGAAATCGTTTTGATTTGAGTCAGAACTTGAGCAGCAAGTAATGACACTGATCAAATTACGATGTCGGATCTTATTGAGTGCCTCACATTCATCTGTGAAACTTTTAGAAGAGCCAGATTGTTGAAGATCAAAAACCTTCACTGCAACTGTAGTCAGTGCATTTTTCAATAACAAACTGCACTTGTAAACTGAACCATACGTTCCTCTGCCAATTAAATTGCTTGTATGAAAGCCATTTGTTCCTTGGACCAAATCCACATGAGAAACTCTTGGATGTCTGTCATCTATGAAATGAAATCCTGCCAAGGTTGTAGATTGAGATCTTGGTTTCTTTTTTAATGAGATGAAAATAAGCACCACACTAAATAATAAAAAGATGGTAGCAACTGGGAATGTTACTCTGAAAATGTGATGAAAATTTCTTTTGCTGGGTTCCTTGGATTTGGGCAGGCACAGAGGCAAATCTAATTCTGCTATACCACCACAGAGCCCCATATTCCCGTCTAAGGAAAGCCCTGTCATATTACTGAACACTCCTTGTGTTGGAACGTTTCCATCCAGATGGTTGAATGACAGGTCTAGCCGGTACAAGGATGTCATGTTTTCAAAGCTTTCTGGTATATGCCCAGACAAGTTGTTGTGTGAAAGATACAATTCTTTCATTCCATCCATAACTCCTATCTCTTGAGGAATTGCACCTGAAAGTGCGTTTTTTGTCAGATTAAGAAATAACAAAGCCCTCATTTTTGTGATAGATGCAGGGATGCTACTGTCAAAGGAATTACTGTCCAAGTGAAGTTCGATCATGCTGTCACAATTGCTGAGTGCATCAGGTAGCAGCCCTGATAAGTTATTCCTTGAAATTTTCAACTTCGCCAGCTTCTTTAGGCTGCCTACATCTGGTAGAAGAGGACCTACAAAATGATTTCCTGACAAATCCAGGGTTTCTGACAAAGATGATAGGTTGAAGATCCCTATGGGCAAAGGTCCTGTGAGCTTATTGTTGTTAAAGGTCGCATCAAGCATCCCTTGTAGGCTCCCTAGGCTTCTTGGAAGAGATCCTTCAAACATGTTGTTATGTGTGTACAGTTGTAGTATTCGTGTCAAGTTTCCAAGCGTAGATGGTATGGGCCCTGTCAACCTGTTATTTTCAAGCCCTAAGGCTTGCAGAGAATTTAGCCTCCCGATGTCATCAGGCACGACACCAAAAAGTTTGTTGTTGGAGAACTGTAAAGAAGTTAAGCTAACAAGATTGCTAATACCAAATGGTATCTTTCCAGAGATCTCATTGAATCCTAAATAAAGAAATTGGAGTTGTGATGATAGGTTAGCAACAGAGCTTGGCAGTGTGGCACCGAGCATATTGTCCTGGAGGTCAAATATTCGGAGGCGTGTGCAGTTTGTCAGGAATGTCACGAATTTCCAATCTTGAGCAGTTGTCGCTGTGAGCTGATTAGTGTCAAAAGAGAGAAAGTCTGGGCAAAGCTGTCCGATACCAGGATGCACATTTCCTGTGAAATTGTTAAGAGAGATATCTAGAGAATGTATATGTGTTGCATTGGCAAGAGAGGGTGGAATGCTCCCTGTAAAGTGGTTCATGCCAAGTAGAAGGTACTGGAGTTTGGGGAGGCGATTCCCCAAGTCAGATGGCAGCATGCCATACAACTCATTCATTGTGATACTAAGATGGGTTAGTGATGAAAGATTGAACAGTGTTGTAGGAATAGTGCCTGAGAGGTGATTTCCACCTAGCGCCAGGAACTCAAGACCGTGCAATTCTTTCATTCCATCCATAACTCCTATCTCTTGAGGAATTGCACCTGAAAGTGCGTTTTTTGTCAGATTAAGAAATAACAAAGCCCTCATTTTTGTGATAGATGCAGGGATGCTACTGTCAAAGGAATTACTGTCCAAGTGAAGTTCGATCATGCTGTCACAATTGCTGAGTGCATCAGGTAGCAGCCCTGATAAGTTATTCCTTGAAATTTTCAACTTCGCCAGCTTCTTTAGGCTGCCTACATCTGGTAGAAGAGGACCTACAAAATGATTTCCTGACAAATCCAGGGTTTCTGACAAAGATGATAGGTTGAAGATCCCTATGGGCAAAGGTCCTGTGAGCTTATTGTTGTTAAAGGTCGCATCAAGCATCCCTTGTAGGCTCCCTAGGCTTCTTGGAAGAGATCCTTCAAACATGTTGTTATGTGTGTACAGTTGTAGTATTCGTGTCAAGTTTCCAAGCGTAGATGGTATGGGCCCTGTCAACCTGTTATTTTCAAGCCCTAAGGCTTGCAGAGAATTTAGCCTCCCGATGTCATCAGGCACGACACCAAAAAGTTTGTTGTTGGAGAACTGTAAAGAAGTTAAGCTAACAAGATTGCTAATACCAAATGGTATCTTTCCAGAGATCTCATTGAATCCTAAATAAAGAAATTGGAGTTGTGATGATAGGTTAGCAACAGAGCTTGGCAGTGTGGCACCGAGCATATTGTCCTGGAGGTCAAATATTCGGAGGCGTGTGCAGTTTGTCAGGAATGTCACGAATTTCCAATCTTGAGCAGTTGTCGCTGTGAGCTGATTAGTGTCAAAAGAGAGAAAGTCTGGGCAAAGCTGTCCGATACCAGGATGCACATTTCCTGTGAAATTGTTAAGAGAGATATCTAGAGAATGTATATGTGTTGCATTGGCAAGAGAGGGTGGAATGCTCCCTGTAAAGTGGTTCATGCCAAGTAGAAGGTACTGGAGTTTGGGGAGGCGATTCCCCAAGTCAGATGGCAGCATGCCATACAACTCATTCATTGTGATACTAAGATGGGTTAGTGATGAAAGATTGAACAGTGTTGTAGGAATAGTGCCTGAGAGGTGATTTCCACCTAGCGCCAGGAACTCAAGACCGTGGAGCCTGCCAAGGCCCTCAGGTACCGAGCCCTCAAGTTTGTTGTACGTAAAATAGATTTCTTCTAGTGCTGAGAGGTTGGTTAGTGATAGTGGGATTATCCCACTGAAGTTGTTATTCTGAATGTGTATGGCCTTGAGACTTGATAGGCCTCCTAACCATGCAGGGATTTCTCCGGTGAGCATATTTGAGTTGAGGTCGATACTTTCAAGACTGGTGCAGTTCTTCAAGTTGGCGTTTACTTCATAAAATGAGTTGTTGGACAAGTCAAGATGTCGTAACCGAGATAGACGACCAACTGATGAAGGTATTTCTCCATGCAAATTGTTCCAGCTGAGGTCTAGAGTTCTCAAGAATGTGAGGTTTCCAATGGAAGGAGAGATTGTTCCAGCAAGGCCCTCGGAAGAGAGGTTAAGTGCTACAACCCTGTCCTTATGCTTAAGGCCGCAACTGACACCTTGCCACCTGCAGAAGTCAGTGGTTGCGTTCCATGAGGCTATGGCACCCTGCTGGTTGCTTAGGCTCGCTTTTATTGCAAACAAGGTAGCCCTATCAGTCGTATTGGTGGATGTTGTCTCTGATGCCTGAGCGAAAGAGCTTGATGCTTGTTGCAGCACAGACAGCAAGAGAGTTAGCAGAACTACTGGAAACATCGATGATACCTGGAAACATGGGTGATTTGTAAGTTTGAACGTTGAAGTAATTTCCATATGTTATATACAGAAAGCATGAACATGTCCAGCAATTCAAAAGACCTTGTAGGATTGTGCACGATATTACTTCTGCAAACTTTTGATACTAGTAAGCTTTGTGGTTCAAACAATCCAAAAGGCTCACGTATGCAGAGTAGTTGGTCAATTGATCAATCTACACAACATACCATTTGCGGAGTACTTTTTAAGCTTTTTGTCAGTTTTCTAAGCCGTCAACGTGTACAGGTTCACAGATTAATTTTCCTTTTATTGTCAGTTTAAGTCTGTATGTACCAAAAATTAACTGGTGGTTAAACAACAGAAATGATGATTCAAAACTACTGTTACGATGCTATGATTTACGACATGTGGCATGCATAAGACTGATGATTCTTGAATGCAAAATGGGATATATGAGTTTAGTATCACATACTTGATTTTGTGAAGAAAGTCCCGCCTTCCTTGTAGGCTGGTATATATGATATGGTCGTATGATACTGGGAAATTTTAGTGTTTGACAATACTGAGCCTGGAAGGAACACATCTTCTTATTGCTGTTCCGTGATATTGGTACGTACAGGAGAAGACTCAGCTGGCAGGTCAAGGATGGTATGGTGATTGTGAGTTGTGATGATCCCACAGTAGCTGACGTTTGACTGCTGCGGAGAACTTTGCTTGATACCATGGAATACAAACTGAATCATCATCTCTTAATGACAGTTTGACGTAATGATCTATTCTTTTTACCATGTTAACGAATTTCGTCCCAGTGAAGGAAAATTGTAGCGGTTGGGCAAGCTTATAGCTGACCTCAATTTATCTTACTGGTTCAATAATTTGGGAGAACTGTTCATTTGGAGTTGTCCTTTTATGTTTAGCTAGGCGCACAGGCCGCCCACCAGGCCGGTGTGAAGACACCAGTTAAGTGACCCCGGGAACTTATCAGAAGAAATGCCCCAAAAGCCTCTTTGTATAAGTTACGACCTCAAAGATGTACTCCGCAGCAGTCAAACATCATTAAGAGAGGATGGTTCAGTTTGTAAAGAGGGCAGAATTCCGTGGCTGATGAACTGGCACCATTGGAGAAACACACCGTGCATACTGCTGTGTGGCGGGCGCAGGTTCCTCAACTTGTCGGGCAATTGCACTTGATTGTATTTCGGTTCTGGTGTGATTAATAAAGCTCTCTTTTTTCTCAAAGAAAAAACGTTAGGAGCTCACAGATGATGTTCTATTTATGTGCTAGTGCTTTCATAAGTGCCGTGGAAAACAGAACGTGTCACAATTATCACTTATCAGTGTCGCCACATGCAGCTGGTCTAAAGACTGAACACCATCTCTGGCCACTAACCTACTCTAATTCATTTTTGCTACAAATCAAAGCAAGAAATATAACTCATCATCTGTGATATGGGTTTTATCAAGAAAGCATTATTCCCATATGATGAGTTTTGGTCGGGATCATTTAGTAAGGGGAAATGTGAGTTTAGAAGTATCAAGTATCAACAATAACAATACTATGGGACTTTTCGAGGCTAACTTTGTATTGATTTTCACTTCTAAATGTTTGAACAAAATTTGAGGGCATCTACAACGGTGTAGATGGCTGCTGTCTGCAAGTGTCTTGAATGTCGAACTCAACCAGCTAAGCAGACAGCTTATACAATACACTAACTTTTTAATTGTCTTAATTTATGAGCAGACATATATATATATATATA